>CAIGRN010143111.1:0-17013 GCA_903798345.1 Fraxinus anomala
TTTATGTGTATATAATGTCGAGTTTCCACTACTAAAAGAACATGTTTGACACTCATTTTGGGTAAAAAAAAAATTTTGAAATAGTGATTGATAGAAGATTATGTGGTTAAAAAATAAGGAGAATTTTTAGGTTTATGTATAATATTATTTTATTAATAAAATGTATGGTTGAAATGAAGAATGAGAAATAGAATGAGAAAAAAAATAGATTTCAAACGGGGACTAAATTTAAAAAAACGTTGGACTTTACTCACTCGTATAACTCCTTGTTTAAAACCACTAATGCAATTAATGGCGTGGACAATGAAATGTACACGTGGTGTCCCGTCATACTGTTTAACTTTGAGATGTTCGAATTTTGGTCACTAAATTTTGGAAAATGTCTTCGATTGCTCACTAAACTTTGAAAAATATTTTCTACTGCTCACTGAATTTTAAAGTTGTCGAATTTTGGTTACTAACTTTGAGATGATCGAATTTTAGCCACTAGTCTTCTATCGCTCACTAAACTTTAAAATGATTTAATTTTGATCACTAAATTTTGAAAAACGTCTTTTATTACTCGGATTAAAATTAAAATTTAATTTAATTCTAACAAAAAAATTATTCTATATTTGGTACAAATTAAAATCTAGATTTTTATCAAATTCAAAGTCAACTATTAATTTTAATCACATATTTATGAAATCCACAACTTAAACAACACATTATCAAAATCTACCAAAAATCTAATTTTAATCTCGACCAAATAAGGACTTATTGTATATTTCGTTGTAAAATTCAAATATTAAAATTAATTTAATTTAATAACAAATTTATTGTGTATTTCATTACAATTAATAGTCACTTCCTTTACACAACTTTGAAAGATGTCTATCATAATATTTGAATTTTATAATGAAATATAAAATAAATTTGTTATTAAAATTAAATTAAATCTGAATTTTAATATTTGAATTTACAACAAAATAAACGATAGTTAGAATTAAATTATATTCAAATTTATTGTGAAGAATATAAGACATTTTTTAAAATTTAGTAACAAAAATTCGACAATCTCAAGTTTTAGTGGCCAATATTCGACCACCTAAAAATTCAATGAATAATAAAAGACGTTTTTCAAAATTTAGTGAGCAATCAAAGACGTTAATCAAAATTTAGCAGTAAAAAACGACGTGACGGAACGTCACGTGTGCATTCTATCAGCCACATCACCAATTGCATTAGAGATTTTAAATAGAAGTTATACTAGTGAGTGACGTCCAATATTTTTCAAAGTTCAATGATCAAAACTCGACATTCTAAATTTCAGTGAAAAAATGAAAGATATAGACATAAATTCAGTGACCATTAGAGCGATTAACTCTCAAATTATAAACCAATTTGACGGAGGAACTTTGTTTGCTTAAATTAAAGATTTTTAGTTATTACTTTTACTACGTATAAAATTCTATATCTATATTTTTATATTTTATTAATTTTATGGTATAATAATGCAATACATTGATATAGGAAAAAAGTCCTAATATAATTTTAACCTTGAAATATATTTATATAGGAAAAATTCAGACAATCGTTTTGAATTCAATTTGATGACACTAGTAAATCGAGTTGCAGGCTTCAAGCCTACAATTGTCGATGCGAGCCAACCAAGTCCAAGTGCTCATGAGCTAGCTTGCACGCACTAGCCCATGGGTTGCTTTGCAAGCTGGCTTGCGAGGCCAAGTGTGGGCTTGAGCTTGGTTAAATCAAAACGCAAGCTACCTACACGATTCAGCTCGCACCATTGCTAGGGCTATAGGGATGCGGCAAACATGGTGAAGAGGGTTGAGAGATGGTAGGAACATAGAGGAAAATAAGTGATTTGATTTATTTTTATTTTGTTTTTTTCTTTTCTATTCTTCTAAATTAGTTTCTTTCCGTTTTCTTGGATAATTAGCACAAAATGTTCTTATCTTTAACTATTATTGTGCAAAATGTCTTTATCTTTCATTTTTTGACATTTTCATCCTTAATTACACATTTGGTTGGGCAAAAAGTCATTTATATCAATTTTCATCCAATTTTTTATTTAAGTGTAGGGTATTTTAATTTGTCTTAAGATTTTCTCCTCTCTTCCTCATTTGAATCCTTTTTTTCCATTATTTAAACCTTTGAAAAAAAAACCATTTGACTAGTGGATTCAAGTCAATTTACAATGATTTGAGATAAAATAAAGTGCTTATAGCTTAAAATAATCGTGGTTTCATTTAGGTTTTTGGAAACAAATGCAGAGCTACGTCGTTGCCTCCACTACTAAAACTACCAAAACCACTACCGCTACCAAAATCAATTTGCCCATGTGTCATCGAAGAAGGTACTAAAATTACTTTTTATTTGTATTGGAGGTCAGACATTCCATTCTCTTCTCTTCTCTTCTCTTCTCTTCCCGTTGTCTTACCAAAGACTCCTTTTTACATTAGCATTCATAGGTAGCATGATGGGGACCATTTGCGTTTCTATGGTGATCAATTAGAATAGATTTTTCTAATACTAGTGAATATGATGATGGAATATAAGAGAAAACTGAAACTTTAAAGCCGACTTAAATAAATTGATTTGAATCCACAAATCAAATTGTTATTTTTCAGAGATTTACATAGGAAAAATTAGATTCAAATGGGAAGAAAGAGGAAAAAAAAATTTAAAAGAAAAATATCCTTCACTTAAATCAAATATTGAATAGAAATTGATGGAAATGACCTTTTGCGCAATCAAACGTAAGGGTGAAAAATGTCTAAAAATGGAAAGTATGGACATTTTACACAATAATAATTAAAGGTAGAAGCGTTTTGTGCTAAGGAAAAAAAAACATGACCTTTTAATGTCAACATGAATATAACCGTCTAGTAGAAATCAATATGTAACAAAAATTGCCAAAAAGGGTTATGAATGAACTTGTCAAATTTCAACAATTAAGTGGCATCTGCTGCAAGTTATCCAAAAGTTTAGTCTATATTTGTCTACCATTAATCTAAATAAGATTTTCCATCACACGTTCACCCAATAAAATATTATACACACAAATCAATAAAGTTACTTTAAATTTCAACCACACATTCTCTAAAAAATACTATTCATTACTCCCTTTTTTTCCTAATAATGGGAGACAAACACACCCTTAAGATAAGGATGTGAACCAATTCTTATATTAAATAATTTTCTGAATCTTGGGCCTTATCCTGTGAGGACATGGGATTCGGGAAAGAGGTACCACTGGTGCACCCGGGGTTCTTGGGTCACATGACCTCCTTAACTTTTGAAAATTTGTTTTTTATTACTTAGTAAAGTCCGGTTTGATATCTATTGAAATCTACATTTTAATCTAAATTAAAGTTTACAATTAATTTTAATAAGATATTTTATGAAATTCATAACTTTTTAACTTTTATCAAAATTTACTAAAAATCTAATTTTAATCCCTCACCAAATAAGGACAAAATTACAATAAATTTAATTTTTTTCTCTTTTCTCTTGCTCTGTCTTACTCTCTCCCTCACGTCTTTTATCAAAACTTTAACCATTCTAATTTTTTTGTTTATAAATTATCTATAAGTTATCACATCTATTTTATCTTCACTTTCCAATCAAATTTTCAACTAATTAGAACCTGATGCTATCAAAAACTTGTACCTGAACGAACTTGAACTGGACGGTTGATCTCCGAGCGATCGGATCTTCAATACTTGAAACAAAGGCATCAAGATGTGTCATTGTCGCCCCTCTGATACTTAAGTCAGAAAGAGAAAATGTGCGAAAAGTTGTATGCTGGAATATTATGTAAAGGCGTACCTTAATAATGAGGTTGGGTCATGTATTTATAGATGTTGGATATGGAGTCCTAAAATGATTCAACTTCTTGTAGTACTTATCCTTGTTATACAAGGTTTTTGAGTTATGTTAGAAGTGTATAGTTTGAGTTAGAGTCAAATTTCTAATAAGTTGGGAGTTTGTATTTAAATAGGAAAAGTGAGAAATTGTAGCCAAAATAGGATTAGCATTCCTAGGAAACGTGAGATAAGGTCAAGGAGATCGGACAAAAGTGCTACAAGCCCGACCTCTATGATAACCCCAACCTCAACCCTAAGCCCGATCTTGGACCTAGCGTAATTGAGGTGGGCTGAGTTTCGGCAATGATCTCGAGCTGGGCGTACAACATTACTACGCATCACAGACCCCCGTGCATTTAGGTTGAAGCTAAAAGTTACGTGCTCAAGTTGCGGGTTAGATGCAATGAGGTGCAATAGTTCGAGATCAAACTTATTTGGCTATTCGTGGGTAACAGTTGGGTGCTTGACATGTGTCGAACAAGTGTAGGGCAGAAAATGAGCGAGCTATGCGGGTTAGATGCAATGAGGTGCAATAGTTCGAGATCAAACTTATTTGGCTATTTATGGGTAACAGTTCGGTGCTTGACATGTGTCGAACACATGTAGGGCAGAAAATGAGCGAGCTTGGATGGTTGACACGTCGCATGATCCAAGGGTCAGGATTGCATGGCCTTTGACCTTCTTCTGACCCCTATAAATATCCCATTTTCACCTCTCATTTTTTACTTTTTCACTCTTAACTCTCAGTAAAAGCAGTTCGAGGTTGGGCTTAGAGGGTTTTTGTGAGCGAGAACATCTAAGAGGTAAGTGTTCGAGCCTTTAAGTTGCTTATTTTAAGTAGCATACTGTCGAGTAGCAGTAGCGAGGGGTCGAGTAATAGCAGTAGTCAATCCTCTAGGAGCTCGACCACTAGGAGCCCCGAGGATAAATGTGTGTCCATTATCCCTATGGTCGTGCCTATAACCTCGCAGCCTCAGGTCTAGATAACTTTGGCTTACCCTAAGGGAGCGACCAAGTATAAAGAGCATGTGATCATAAAAATCGCTAGGGAGTTTGTGACGTTAGGACCCCTGAGCCTAATGAAACAGTAGCAGATGCTCGAGAGGGATAGGTGACTTTCTTTAAGGGATGCCTTCAAGACTGGGCTTAGGTGCCTCTTCACCCGTTCTTTATCCACTTCCTGACCTCCTTCTTTATCTGCTAGGGCCAATTAGCCCCTAATGGGTAGAGGCTCTTGATTTATTCTTTATTTTATATAGATGCCTCGAGGTGCAGCCAAATATCGACCTCTTGAGGATGGTTTTTGATTTGAAGTTCTTGCCGGGGTACAATTGTTTTGGGTATTTATCCACCAACGAGGGTTTAGGACACTAAAATCACCGAGTTCTCTCCAAAGTTAGAAAGAGCGTTTCTTTTTTGTTAAGCCTCAAGACCTCGACCACCCATTTAGCCTAATGTGGGAAATCCCTGATAAGGATAGGTTTAACGAGGGTCATGCATACTTCGAAGTTTTGGAGACGGATAAGTTGAGGTTAGTAAATCACGACCCTCTTGCAACCAGAATTGATTATTTACTTGAGGACACCCTCGATCTCGCCAATGTGAGGGTAATCAATGGTACAAGCCTTAACTCTTCTTGTTTCTATTATCTTTTCCGAACAGAAGATCGAGCTAATGCCTTGTTAATTTTTGCAGATTTGAAAATGTCTTTCGATCTATCCAAGTTCCTCGCGAACGCATCACAAGGCAAAGGGCCTAAAGCCCAGAGAACCTATCCCGTCGAAGGGAAAGAAACGAGCTCGAGAGGCAAACCCAAGCAAGATCCCTAACGGGATTAGGCAATCATCAAAGAGCCCAACACATCCTCTACAGCCATCTCCTCGAACTTCAATTCGTGCTTCCACTCCCGGTACTACACTGGAGATAGTGGACCTAGATGATGACGCACCTCTACCCAACTCGATGTTGGAGAAACATGCTCAACGCCCCCTAATCCCGAGTTTAGTGAACAAGTACTTGGATGAGGTCGAGGCCGATGGGGGGTGATGGCACTTGAGCTCATGACTCTGAAGGTATGGACTCGACCTCGAACTAGAACTAGTCTTTTGCATTCTTTATTGTTCGCTATGATATTAACTATTCATTACTTTTCAGAACATCTATAATCAAGCATATATTGCACATTAAAAATCATTACCATGCATAACTGCAACTCTTTTCTCTTTTGCACAATATCATAAATAGAAAAATAGATCATAATAAAATAAAACTGCATTCACATATATGGTGGGAGAGTTGAAGTAATTGCCTCTACAGAATTGGGATCTAGAGTGGTAATGGTTTCGACTGCTTCTCCTTGATTAATCTTCACCTCATTGACATTTTTATTAAGCAAAACCAAATTTTAAAACATCAAAATATAAATGTAAATTAAAAATCGCCATTCCCATAAAAAATCATGTAATAAACTCGAAACCCTAACTAATTTAGTTTTAAAAGCACAAACCTTCAAAACCTAACAAAAGTAGCTCCTTTCACGAACCAAAACAAAAACAGAAATTAAAAGTAACCAAAAAAGAAAAAAAAAGGATAAATGAAGTTCATATTCAGAGCCCACCACGTGGTTAAATAAGTTCCGATCTTCACTCTCCTCACCACCTCATATTGGGCCAGTGTAGACTCCCTAATCGGCTCTGATCGGTTGGCTTCATATGCCTTGCACCAGACCAAAGACCGCTCCTTATCTTTACTAGTTTTCGAAGATTTCTTTAAAGAAGGAGAGAGATTATACCAAAGAAAAGTGGAGGGCCTTTGATAGTGAAAAAATGGAACTCCGGCTAGTCTTCACCACCAGGAAAACAGGCGATCGGAGCGGTGGCAACCGATTGTAGACGTCTTTGCGAGTTAATTGTTTCAACAGACATTGAACTTTTGGTAATGTCACGTTTTACTCAGTGTATTTTAACTTGTACCCTATTACTTACTGAACTTTACACCGTTGTACTCCATTACTCACCAAGTTCATTCTGTCAATAAAAAATTACACGTGGAGGACGGATTTTACATGTGGCAATTAAATGCCATGTCATTATCACAATCTAACTCCCAAACACGCCTTACCCAAAAATTAAATTAAAGTTGTGTAAAAATAAACAAAAATCCAGATCTAATTTCTCCTCGCTCCCAACCGTGAACCCTAACCCCAAATCAATCCCTTGAAAGCGAAATTGCAGAGAACCCTACCCCTAAATCAAAACTCCATCACAATTGAAGGCAAAACCGTGACCACGAAGCTTTGATTTGAGAAGATTGACAGTTGAAACATTGACATGGATTGAAGAAATAGGGGTAATTCCAATTTTTTTCTAACTATGATGCTATCAATCATTTGGAATGAAATTTCACTCTCTACATGAGCTATTAGTGATATAGATAATTGATGAAGTTAATTTATAACCTTAAACGTGTTTTGTATTTTTCGTTTAATTGATTATTGATGCATGGGAAGCTGGCATGTTCTGCTATTCTTTGTTCAATTGTATGTTAGGAATCAAGTGCACCGAGGAGAATTTCTTTATTCCAAGTGAATGACTGTGTTAAGTGGATCTATTCTGAGAATATATTGATATAATGTTTGGTGGATAAATCAAATCTATTACATTCATAATAACAGATATGGGTGGCATTGTAGAAGTATCTTGAACATCTAGCTTTGTAGAAATACCTTTTTGAATTAGGAAATGTATTTATCAAAATTGTCTACATTTTGACTGTTTGGTAAATTATTTTATCTTAAGACCTTTAGATGGACACTCGCCATAAAGTGCTAAAGAAATCATGGCTGCACTAGGATTAGTTAGATATTCATGGACAGACTTTTCCCTGGAAAATACTGCCACTAACATATCAGGAATGTTGACATGCTCCAGTATCCTTTTTGTCGTGTAGGAAAGAAAAAGGGAATGTCGCAGTTACAAACAGTCGGGACATCAACTGCGGGACTTTCAAGAAAAGCAACGATGTCGAAATTGTGTTTTAGGCTTTCTGAAATGGACGGAGACCAAAAACATAGGTCTGTTATTCATTTGGATCAATATGCATTTGTTTGGGGAAATATAATCCTACACCTCCAATTGACAATATGACGACCATGTTCAAACATTTTGCTGAAATTTCTGAAAAAAAGGACGTCCAGATATCCCTCAAAGAAAATAAAAAATTGAAGAGATTCGTGAAAAGGAGCTATGACAGAGAATGGGAATTTTTTTTTGAAGAGATTCGCGAATGTAGTCTATCTATGTACTTGACGAGAAGAATTAGTTTTTAATTTCATGTTCATGTAATAAGTAGTAGTCTCAAGTTGAATTGTTGTTTCTTCTTTTTTTTTTTTTTTTTCCTACTGATGTTGACATTATAGTTGTTACTAGCCTTAATATAATGAATTGTGTTACAGAAATGTGACACTGGTACCGAGCATGTTGAAATGTTGACATTTTATTTGCCTTTGTTTTTATATTGATTACTTGGTATGCTTACAAAATGGGATGAGTATTAGTTTCAGCAATGACATAAAAAAATATGCATCGGATATCGACAAAATCCACCTAACCGCATTCAATGACGTTCAACCTGTGTTCCTCATCCCATCTGCAATGCCATTTATCGTTATAAGACGAGCATAGAACAACAAAGTAGGAAATGCAAGAATCCCAGATTTAGAGCATCTCCAAGAGACTTCCTATTTTTAAAGAGCATATTTTATCATTTGGAGAGCATCTATAAATTTAGAGAGTTAAAATTTTGAAGTACTCCAACAAGCTCTTTATATTTAACACTTAAATTTTACTATTCCCAAAAAATATTTATTATTTTTCTTTATCTTTTATTTTAATTACTTTTCTTTAGATCAAGAATCGAGAACCTAGCACAATATTAATCTGTCCGGCACTTAATCTGGAATTAAGCACATCGCAAAAATTGAACAAATTTAATCTGTCCAGCACTTAACATCAATGGTTAGCACACCAGAATCTAGCACACTTCAAAAAGGCAAGACTGCATTATATGGTACTGAAGTGATGGTGAACTTGCATAACAAATGGTGAACCTGGTGTCATTCAACACCAAAGTGTACACAAGTAGTTTAGTATAAAGTAAACGTATTGAGGAGCTCTTCAGCAGCAGCTTTGAAGATCGGAACGACACTACAAAATACGAAAGATATATAAATGCCCTTAGTCAACAGATACTAGTAACCAAGGTAAACTCTGGAATCCGATACCCAACATTATCATCAGATGACATACCAAACAATAGTTCTTCAGATGATGGGACATTCCAAATCATCGGCCTCATCTTTGAAGTGTACGACTACCGCATAATCCTCTCGTTCTCGTTCAGTTGCCCCCATCACAAACTTACTCAATTCCACAAGATTCGTGGTTGGGGTGGGGGGCCATCGAAGGTGTTCAAGGCTCGATTTTGAGTTCGGGAGCTTGAAGTGGTTACACTGTCAACTGATTAGGGTGAGAATATTTGAGGTTTACGATATGAAATCAGGTCTTGGGTTGGGCGATTTGGGGATAGGGTTCACGGCTGGGAGCGAGGAAATCACGTCTGGGTTTTTTTACACGACTTCAATCTAGTTTTGGGGTAAGGCGTGTTGGTAGTTGGGTTGGGATAATGACATGGCATTTAACTGCCACATGTAAAATCCGTCCTCCACGTATGCAGTCAGAAGCATTAAATCAAAATTTTTCTTACCTTGAATAAATTTGTGAATAATTTGAGTCAAATAATCGACTTTTTCTTTTTCTAAATTATTTTGAATTTTTAAAAGTTCATTTTGATTTAAAACAAGTTCATATTTGGAGTGCTATTTCAATAGATATGTGTTGATATCTTTAGTTCATTTTCTTTCATAAAGAAATTTTCAAAATATTTTACCTAAGAGATTTATTTTAGTTTCTTGACTTTACTGGTTCCAATATGAATAATTTCTAAAGTATGCCAAATATCACACATGTACTAATACAATTAAATTTATTTTTATCTAAAACACAATAAAGTATATTTCATTTAAAGACAACACTTATATCCTCTTGCATTATAATTCTTCTCCAGGTTTAGAAATTATTTTATCCAATTTATCATTTTCTTTAATAACTTCTTTAAGCACATAGAGACCATATTCAATTACTTCCCAAATATTATATAATCTATTGATTGAATAAATGTTATCATTCTAGCCTTCCAATAGTTTTAATGAGTACCATTAAAAAAATGAGGACGATACAAAATGTCCCTTAAGATTTGAAAATATGGTTAGCCATTATTGAAGATTGTGAAATTTTTAAAATTGAACACCTTACTCTGATACTAATTGATAGTCCAAGAATAACTAACCAAAAGGTGGGTGAATTGATTTTTAAAACTTTTTCGAAGAATTAATCTAAAAGTAAAAAGGAGAGATGATGCAAATAATATATATAATTGTGAAGGTTCGATCCAAAGCAATGGTTTACGTCCTTCGTTACCAAACTCTCCGATACGAGCAAGATATTTTCACTATGTTGATTGACTTAATCCACATCTTTACAACGATTCCGATAACTTACAAATAAGAAGCATCGATCCTTATACAATGTTGAGTTTTACGGAACCTCAACACTATCCACTATTGAGCTTTCACGAGACCTTAAGTACTAAGAGAGGTTCAATGAATTATAAATGATAGATGAAAAACTTTGATGAATATTATAAAAAAAATTAGATTCAATCTACTAAAGATCGAAATCAAAGTGTGCCTAGTCAAAAAATTAGATTCAATCTACTTGATTTCGATTTTGACCTTCATGAGCCGATTTGATAATCTTGATTTTGATATTTTAAACTTTTGTCACGAATGATTTGACTTGAATGCTTAACTTTTCATTTTGATTGATTTTAACATTGAACTATCATCACTCAAAATCAAATTATTAGAAATAATATTAATCTTGTTTTTTATGAATCAACCATAGGTCAACATATTATTTTGGCGTTAAAATGCGGGCCAAACATAAGCTTATTCTTACGAATGCTTGGGTAAAGATAGATTTTGTTAATTAGTCATCCATCATCCAAGTAAATTTACGGGTCCTGAACTAAAATTTTGATATATTTTAAAAAATTATAAATTCTAATAAATTTTGTAGATTTTAAAAATTTTAAAAGCTTTGGTTTTTAAACTTGAAAACCTATCTTTTAAATTATTTTATTAATAAATTTTTTATAAATCCACTAGTTATGGAAGATGCCTAAATTTTAAAAGATTTTATTGAATTTCATTAAAATCTCAATTGGAGACACCTAAATTTTAATGAATTTTATTAAGATCCCATTAAAATTTTGTCCACAATTGAGGTATCAAATGGTGAGATCAAATTACTGATCAATATCTAACTGTCTTGAAAATTAAAGTGAAATAATTGGTAAACATATATATTCGCAATATGGAATCCGTATGGCACAATCATGATTTAAATTTTTTTTTAGTGGACAGTTAAATCTGTGTTTGTAATTCGACATTGACTATTGAATTAATATTTTGATATGATTGCATTGGACTGTTAGATACAAAATGTGATTGAGGATTTAATTTATATTTGAAAATTGGCATTTTACCTTATTCCGAATATTCAACGTGATCAACATGAGTATCAACATGTAGTAACAATGAGTCTGGAGGGAAAAATTCGAGTTAGAGAGAGATGCTCTCAAACTTAGAGAGAGAAAATCCCTCTTAGTTGCTCATTTGCCTTTCTTTTCCTTCTCTTCTTGCTTTGTTTTCACCTTCTTAGAGGTGATTTCGGGTCTTCTACTTCTCTTTTCTTATGTTTTTAATTCTGTTTTGTGGTTAATCTCTCACGGTTTTGCTTCGGTTTTACTTGAGATTTACCCGGCAGAATATTTCTGTGGTTCGGTCTTCACTGGAACACAAACTTCACGTTTCTGCTCCAGGTGGGTGCTGCAAGTTTTTAACTTGTTTGGATTTCGGGTTCTTATTAGTGGATTTCAGAAGCTGGTTCTTATTCTGTTATCTATTACAGCCCATTTTGCTCCTGCTCTGTGGGGCTTTCTTTCTGGCCAGACGGGTTTTTGCTGGTCATACGGGATTTCGCTGGCCAGACGGGTCTTTGCTGGTTCCAGTTCTGGTTCGAACGGTTTCTCTTGTGCATGCTTTGGCTCCTTTCGAGGTTGGTTTTCAGTTCGCCGGAACTCACGTTTCTCGCCTTCCTCGCTCTGGTTGTTTGCAGTTGGGCTCTTATCTGTTTTGGCCCAATGGCCAAAAAGAAATCATCCTCCACCACTCCTGGGCCCGTGTTTGTTGCCCAGCAAGATTCCCCCTCAGGCTCACAATCTGGATCACCACCCCCAGTGACTTTCTCCCCCCCTGGGGCCAGTATTGTTGCATTGGCCAGCACTCCCTCAGGTGTTGCCTCTCAGCTTAATAATATCTCCTCTATGGATGTGCCTGCAAAATCGCCTAGTGTCTCTTGTACTTTAGGCATGGAAGATACCGACTCGGAAGAGTCTATCCATAAGCCCAATTCTGGATTTATAGCAACTAAGAATGATAAAAATAAAGATGCAAAAGCCCCTTGGGTGAACCTCTTCAAAGACAACCGTGCTTGTGATGATAGCCTCAAACTTAATTCTTTTGTTCATTTGACGGAGGAGGTGATAATAAAGGAAGAGGATTTGGATGATATAGAAACTGCATGGGGTTACGGCCTTGTTGGTTTTTTTTCAGGACGGTTTCCGGGGAAAGCCGCTCTACTCAAATTATGTGAATCATGGAAAGTTGACTACAAATTTTGCGTTCACTCTAGTGGTTGGTTGGTGTTCAAATTTGAATCTGCTGAAGAAAGGCTTAGTGTGATGCAAGGAGGGCCCTATTTTGTATTTGGCAGACCCTTGATCCTTAAAATAATGCCTAAGCTCTTTGAATTTGATGATAAAGAGGTTAGCAAAATGCCGGTGTATATCAACTTGCCGGGGCTGCCTTTGACTTGGGGAAAATTGTTTCAAAAGTGGGTGATCCAATCTCTATCGACAAGGTCACTTCAAATCGTGATAGACTTTCGTTTGCCCGTGCTCTTGTTGAAGTCGATGCCTCTAAGGATTTGGTTAGAAAGGTGAAATTGAGTCTTCCTTATGGCAAATATAGAGAACAGGAAATAATTTATGAAAATGAACCCAAATTCTGTAATTCTTGCAAAATTTTCGGTCATGCTACCACTGAATGTTTTCACAAGAAATCTGATGACGGGAAGAATAAAAATCAGCTGCTAGACAGTAAGTGGACACCACATTGGAAACGGCGACCCAAAAATTATCCACTCTTGCGGATAGTGGTGCTTGTAGCAAAGGAGACAAAGGAGATAGTGGAGATGGTACAGGAGTCTCAAAAAATGATCAAGGGGCAGTGGATGTTAATCACATTCGCCCAGCACAAGCCCGACAAAATCTATGCTGCGAATCAGGGAATGTAACGGATGACTGCTTCGAATCGGGGAAGGATAGACCAGACCAAGCTGGGGAAACAATTAGCCTAAACGGCGAGGATGACCGACCTGCAACATCAACTGGGGAGGGACCCGGAAATGGTCAGGACATTCAGCTATTCAATAGTTCTCTAGATACAACTAAATCTGATGATGATGAAGGCAATTTCATCGAGGTCACGAATAAGAAAAAAGGCTCTAAGAAGAAGAAGAACATGTTGGTGACGGCTAAGGCCACATCTAATGTACAGCTGCATCATTCAAACACCATCCCTAGTGGAGCGATGAAGACCAAGGTTGTGGAACATAAAACGAATGCAAACCTAAATGTCAAGAAGAAGGGGGATACCCTTGCTTCCACCTCATGAAGATTGCTTCATGGAATATTAGGGGTTTCAACCAACCCCTAAATCCTTTCACTCCTCCTCAGTGAGCGACTACAGACCGATCTCTTGTTGCAATGTGTTCTACAAGGTGATTGCTAAAATCCTTGCATCACGCTTGGGGGCTACTCTCCAACATATCATTGATCCGGCCCAAAGAGCCTTTGTTGACGGAAGAAGCATGATTGAAAATATTCATCTCGCTCAAGAACTATTGAAGCAATACAATAGGAAGAGGATCTCTCCCCGTTGCCTTCTTAAGATTGACCTGAAAAAGGCATTTGATTCAGTAAATTGGAGCTTCCTCATGAATGTTCTTCGAGGATTAAGTTTCCCCCCAAGTTTATTGATTGGATCAAGGAATGTGTTACGACGCCATCCTATTCTATTGCTCTTAATGGTGGCTTACATGGGTTTTTCAAGGGAAAGAAAGGGCTTAGACAGGGAGACCCTCTATCCCCCTTTTTATTCGTCATTTGCCTTGAATATTTCTCTCGGATGTTGAAGGGTGCCACCAACAACAGTGATTTTAATTATCACCCCAAATGTGGTGCCTTAAAAATTACACACTTGGCATTTGCGGACGACTTGATGCTTTTTTCTAGGGGTGATGCTATATCCGTTGGTATCATGATGAATTGTCTGAACGATTTCAGCAATCAGTCGGGGCTCGATATGAATGTTCAAAAGTCGAATCTTTTCGTTGCTGGAGTTTCGGGACTGGACTTTGAGGTAATCCAGAACAATACCGGCATGCCCACGGGCTCTTTCCCCTTTCGCTACTTGGGAGTTCCTCTTGCTGCCGCAAAACTTAAAGTTAGCTCTTATGACACCTTCATTAATAAAATTACCGCTTATATTGCTGTTTGGTCCAAGGCTTCCTTATCCTACGCGGGTAGGACGGAGCTTGTTAGGGCAGTACTACAAGGCGTGGAGTGCTTTTGGCTTTCTATCTTCCCCATCCCGTCAACGATTACATCAAAAATCATCTCACTTTGCCGGAACTTTCTTTGGAACTCTAACAAGCCTTTGGTTGCCTGGAGTAACATCTGTCTACCCAAGATAGAAGGTGGCTTGGGTCTTAGGGATATCAAGTGCTGGAATTTTGCTCTTCTAGCAAAAACACTTTGGAACATACATTCAAAGAAGGATTCCTTATGGATCAAATGGATACACCAGATTTATCTTCATAGGACATGCATCTGGACGTGCACTGCCAGGAAAGATGATTCCCCCCTCTTCAAAAAGCTCCTGGACATTCGCGACTACCTCATTCAGGCTCAAGGCAGCGAGCAGGCTGCCATGGATAAGCTGTCCGACTGGGCTATCTCGGGCAGCTTCAGTATTGCCAAAGCATATGATTTTTTCAGACCAAAGGGATGTAAGGTAATCTGGGCAAACAGCATTTGGAATGCATATACCACTCCGAAACACGCCTTCATCATGTGGTTAGCAGCCCAATCAAAGCTGCTAACAAAAGACAGACTTCATTTTCTTCCGATTGATATGCGATGCAGTTTCTGCCATCTTTCTGATGAAACAGCAGGGCATTTGTTTTTTCTCTGTCCGTTCAGCAATGCAGTCTGGAGTTTAATCCGCTCTTGGTTGGGTCTACGGCGATCTATGACTACTCTCGCAAGTGCAATCAAATGGATCAAAAAGGAAAGCAGGGGGACATCTTGGCATAGCAAAGCTAAACGGATAGCACTTACTACTACCGTCTATCACATTTGGATTGCTAGAAACAGGAACATTTTCGATGGACTCACACCGCATGTTGATAGTGTTGTGCGTCGCATCAAAACACAAGTATACAAGGTCATGTTTTCCTTGTATCCTAATGTTTTGATTGGATACGAGTTACTTGCAATTTGTGGTTAACTTTTGTCACTTTTGTTTGGATTTCTTTTGATTGACTACATGGGGATGTCCATTGTAGTCTATGTTACGTCATTTCTTCATTTTTTATTCACTCGGGTATGCCCGGAGTATCTGTACATGTTACTTGATCAATATAATTCCATTTACCGATCAAAAAAAAAAAAAGAGTCTGGAGGATATAATTGTTTTTTTTATGGCTTCAATAATTTCAATGAAAATCCTCGATCGGTCAAGAGTTGACCAAGTCAAGATTAATTTATTGAAGCTTAATTTAATATGGTTTGTTTGATCCCTATGGTAGCCTCAAAATAAGAATAGAAATAAATTATAATAGTTATAATTTATTATTAGTTATAGAATGATTAATTAATTAAACTGGAGTGTGTCGCCATTAAGATATGGAAGACTTTGATTTGGATTAGAATTACGAAGAGTCATTTTAGTTAGTATCCTCATCCAAACAAAAAGAAAGACGTCTTTTAGGATCTTATCCAAGTCAGTTCCATATTATAAAAATGACATTTGCCTTAAGGTTTAATTAATCAATTCTCATGCCCTACACAATATATATCTCTACAGTTTTAAGTACTTAAAGAACATTGGAAGAAATCGAAAGGTTAAAAGGTGAATCAAGAACATCAAAATTGAATAAAATACATGTTTGTTTATATTATTATATTCTTGTCGATACACAATTTAATAAAATCCTATTTTTTCCCTAATAATTGGTATCAGAGTCTTTGTTTTTGTTGGATTTTTAAGAAAATATTTTTTCCTACTTTCTAGGTGTTTTTATTGAAAAAATAAATTTCCTTCACATGAAATCATGTTTCCATCATTGTGGTATTTCTAGAATTTGACATGCGTCCCTATAAATTACTAGACATTATTTACCACTGAAATATAGAATAATTGTTGTGTACGTACAATTATTGTATTTGTTTTCTCCATATTAGTCAATTGAATAAAATATTTCATTCATCTGTCAATTAATTCTTTACCTTTTAAAATATTTCCCAACAAGTAGCATCAGAGATATTGATTGTGGTTTGTTCGAGGTTTTTGCTATTGATGTCAGTCATGAAGTATGAAACTCTGCTCTTAGAACGCAATACTTATTCTCATTGTGTCAAGTAAAGATGCGTCTCGCGTATTTGGATTTGGATGATTATGTTGTTCGAATTTGACAAAATGCCCATAATTTGGACAATAGATGAGAAACAACAGAATAATCAGAAGGTACTACTTTCATCTTCATCTCTCTAACAATATTCTTCTTGATGTTTTAAAAGAATAAACATGCATTGTGGTTGAAGTTAGAACAATTGTGCA
>CAIGRN010143118.1:0-15470 GCA_903798345.1 Fraxinus anomala
CATAGTTTCTCTTCCTACTGCTGGTTCAACCTCAGATAATAGGTCTGTTTCTACAGCTGAGGAGAGTATTAATCCTGCCGGAGTTCAAGTAATTAGTATTACTCTGAAACTGCATTGTTTGCACATTTTTCCGCTCTCAATGGCCGATAAGCAATATTAGCTCATCTGGCAACATGGACTATACATAATTCTATAGTATCCAACACTGAAGAAGAGAAAGAATTGAGCTATAATCTTGTTCATTCTACTATCCTATCCAGTTATTAGAAATCTCATTGATTCACATCAGTTTGTACATATTTGTTTTGTCTTCTGTATAATCCACTTTTCCTTCATGAGGTATAGTTTTTATAATTATCTTGATAGATAGTGTTGTTCACATCAAGGGTCAGGTTCAAACCCAACCCGACCACCGACTGGCAAGGAAAAGAAACAGATCCCAACTCGAGTTGGTTCGGATCTTTAAATTTGTCGGTATTTTACACTTGAAATAATTTTTTTTTTAAACTCGACCCTTGACCGAGGTTATTAGGTCCATGACTAATTTCATTATGTTCTACTACATGTTCGTGTTTAACAGTGCTGGACTTATATTTTATCTGTTCTAGCCACATTTATGACTTTCGGTCTCAGCTACCTTCGCAGCATTTTCTTTCTTCTGTTCTTTCTTTCTTTTATGAAATTTTCATTTCTTTGTTATGCTATTTCATCAAATCTTAATGCCAAAATTATTTGTTATCAATGCTGAGCTAACAATTCGAAATTTTCTAGTTGATATCAGAACAAGAAATCGAATCAAGGTATACAAACTGTTTTTCCCAAAATTACAACTCAAAGACACAACCAAAGGCATATCAATTTCAATGATCTAGGGTTTAGAGCATTATACTCTTTTGTTCAGACCTGAAACCTCAAATCAAGACTCTCAATGGTTAGTCGACACTATTTCTATGGGCTAGAAGGCATCGAAATGAAACTACACAATCTTCTCTCCACAAAGAATCACAAAGATTCAAGTTCCGCTCAAAAAACCAGAAGAAAATCTTCAGGCAATTGATCAAAACAGTAAAATGGGCAAGGCCGAAGATATCATCATCGCCCCCGAACAGGAAGAAACCTTTGCTTTCACGTTGTCCTTTCAGAAAGCAAAACAAAAGTTTATTGACAATGTGAAATGGAAGAGATCTTGCTTTTACCTTACATCCAACAATTCATGTTACAAATTTTTATACATCCTGGATGAAAGTATGTTTCTTTACAAATATGCAACCTTTTGCTATATTACAACAATATTTCACAAATTTTCAAATTCAAGAAGTTAGAGCTTCTGCTATCTCTCTCTCCTACACTAGCAGCATGCATTCATGCTACAAAATCATGCAAAAGACTGGAGGTGGCAAAATGATGCTGCCCGTTTCCCAACCGTGTGTGGGTCCCGGTAGACGAAGTCTCCCCATTGTCTACATTATTGCCTCTAATAGTGAAATAACTATGTTGAGTGTCATCAGACATTGGTATACTACTGGCCTTGAAATGCTGCAATCCTAATGTAAGTGATACCTCATTTCCACTTCCAAATCTTTCCATTTCTGACATATGGTATGCAGCAGCTTCTGCTTCTGTAAATCTATTAGTTCCACAATTTGAATGCAATATTGTATCTGGAAAAAGACTAGTGTCATCCATGTAAGTCCTTAGATCTCGAGTTGTTTTCTCTATCCTGTATTCGTTCTGAGAAGTCGTATTCTGGAAAATCTGATTGGTTTCCGACTCTAACATTTCCAAGTCAGGGAGATTGCTGGGGTTACAGCATTCAGTTCCTGGGGATGTCGCATTTTCTTGCAAATCTTCTTCTTTTGCATCACTTTTCATAGCTTTTGGTGCATTCTCATATGAAGAAATAGAGTCCATTTCTGCATCACCAATCTCTTCTTTGTACATCTCTTCAACCATGGGCTTCCATAGCCTAACTCTTGCATTTATGAACCAGTTTGAGACCTGATGCAAAAGCATACATAAATCAATAAAGTGCACAAGTATCAACTTATCGTGTTGATTCACCTTGTCAAAACAATGCAAATTGTTTCACCTGACTCCTTGTTAAACCAGTCTGCCTGGCCAGCATGATCTTGTCCGAATCTTTTGGGTAGCTGCAAAAGATAATAATAATCGATCAGATGATAGAAAATCTCCATACAATCTGATAGTATTAAGACTTGAGGTTGATTATAAAATGTCAACTTATTAAGAGGAATAGCCCAAACTCTGATAACTTGACATGTGTTTTCATCTTTATTTGATGTTGGATTTATCCTTTAAATGAAAAATATAGATTTAATTTATAAGAATTTGGGCTACTCATCTTCATGAGGTTAACCTTTTAAAATGCACCATAAATCTTAATATAGTATCTGAACTCATTAGCTCTAACGAGCAATTTGATCCGATTGAGACTAAAAAAAACTAGCACATGAATTTCAAGATTGATCAACTCAAAACAAGCCACCATCTTGTGGGGATATACTAAGAAATAGAATCTCATATCGAATAAAGATGAAAACATAGACCAACTTATAATTGTTTGGACTATTTCTCTTAAAAAGATTGACCTTTTAAGATGGAATCTCAAGTTTTAACTGACAATAGAGTACAGTAAATAAACGTGAGTATAGTACGGATTAAACCGTGATTTTGACAACAAGAATTTGAAAGTAATTAGAAATTATCTGAACACTCGCAGGTAGAAATTATCTGACAATAGGGGTGAAAGCTGCTTTATTTTCATTGTAGTTTTAACCATGAAGAAAAAGAACACTATAAGTGGTGATCTCACTTCTTCCAGCCTCGCCCCCCACCCACCCAAAATAACCTTTTATTTACATAAAATATACATTTATAGAATGCTTAATTTGTCATCAGATAAATGTTTTACATGATTAGGCACGACGGATGGAACAAGAGGGAAAAAAAGTTAATTTTGTGTAACTTACGGATGAAGGAAGTGCTCGAAGAGCCAAGCACGCAGAATAGAAACCGAGTTTTCGGGCAGCCCCCTTTGTGGGCGCCAGCCGTGTTGCATCATACCAAGTTGCTGAATGGCTCTCTGTTGTCTTAGTTTCTGATCCACATAACGGAGTCGAGTTAATCCAATCCCTCTACCATTTGATAAAGAATCTTGCTCCCCGAGGTTTTTCTGTGCAGCCTGAATCTGGGCATTTATGGCATCCCGCAAGCAACGAAAATGGCGTGAAATTGTGTAGAAGGCGAGGGATGTGTATGGTTTGGCTGCACCAGAGCCTGCTATTATGTCAAAGGAAGACGTCACTATTTGCATTTGATGGTAATACTGTCTGTACCTTCTGTCAACCTGTTATGAAAACGAGGTACCGTGACCGTTTTAGGCAAATATAAAAGAACCAAGAAGGCAAAAATTCATGTAGTTACGGCACTTGGCTATGTTCATGGACAGAGAGGAGATGATAAATCTGCTAAATAAAATGTTAGCATAAAAAGAGTAAAATCACTCAATTCTCAAACCCCAAACACGCCAACATTTGTACTACGCAATATTAAGAAAACTTCAAATTCTAGCTTAAACCTCTGAGTATCACTCAAATTGGGATGAAGATGATACAAAAGTGTACTCCTGTGTATAAGTGAACAGGATGAGGGAATTTTGATTTTCACCAGATATGATATTCATGTTAATTTTATCATAAGTACAAAAATCAAATCCTATTCTTGCGAGATTAACCAAAATGAGAATTTACTTGTTGGTAAATCTTGATTTAGAAGTGATGGCTAAAGGAGGAGAAAGACCATTAGTTTGGTTTTGAAGGTTCAAACTTGTACATCAACCGTGTCCCCTTTAACAACAAGTCCTGTTTCCAGTAAATTTGGACTCGAGCTAGAGGAATCCTCTTTTTACTGCTCCTTTTGATTCACTTCTAGATCTATTGAGTGATTAAAGATTAAATCCTTAACAACTAGAACATGCATATTTGGAGGGGAAAGACGTAAAGCAAGCTAGGCCCCTTCTTCCTTTTTCCCCTATGGAACACTCAAGTGAATCTCGTACTTATGGTCTAACCCCCTCTTTTAACATGTTCTACCAAAATTACGTCCTTCTATGATTGAGTTTATAGGCCAAGATAGAAAAAGAAAAATGCACAAGGATAATGCTAAGTCAAGATGCATTCATATTCCCCTCAACACTAACACCAAGAAGAGATCGCGATTATAGTCATTTAGAAAAAGCACAAATAGTTGTCACGTCTCTCGCATACAATAAGAAAGACATCCATAATAAGCAGTTCTAAAATAAGTTAATTTGTAATAATAAGAAGATGTCATAAGAACCATATATCTTTCTTACCTCATCCAACATTGACAAGAGCTTGCTGATTTTATTTTGCAAATCTTGCTTCTCAGCTGCTGAAACCTCACTCTGGGAATTTTCTGAATTTCCATTTCCAGTTTCACAATCACTTTCTTTAGAATTTCTCGTTAAATCCTTTTTCGAATTTTGCTTATTTACACCTTTTTTGACATGAACGATTTCATCAAGCAATTCTTGAACTACTTTCAAGTACTTTGTATTAAGAACAGCTCTAGACTTCCCATCTGAACCACTTCCTGGAATAATCATATTATCTTCATTAGAATTCAAGAAAATGGCATTATGATTCTGATATTGGAACGAGGAAATCTGCGGTCCTGATGGTACATTTGTACTGAAACCAAGGGATAATCCTGAAGATCCATCCACTGAGTTCATTAATACAGTTTGATTTCGAACTTCATCTTTCCAAGCCTCGAAATCATGCTGCACAATTCTCGACTCCTCAAGATTCGACGAAAATTCTCTGTTTGGATTTGGATATGATTCTGAGGAGGATGAGAAATTCATGTACATAGTCATTTCTCCTGGAAGTTGTGTTTCTGAATAAGAATTGGGTAAAGAGTCTCTTGAATAGAGGATAGCGGCAGTATCTCTCTGATTGTTTGAACTGGGATAATTTGTTTCCATTTTTTTTCTGTTTATGAAACGTTTGCTTCTGCAGATCAATTTGAGTTGATAAAATAAATCTCTCTGTAGCTTGGACAATCCTGCCAATTTCGAGGAAAAATCATCAAGGTCGACTACACGGAACAAGATAGTAGTAACAATTGGAAAAAATTTATAACTCGTCGAGTATAATTCGTCAATCGATGATCTTAATTTTCTAGTTTCAATGATTGACATGTCCAATTCTCAATATCCAATGCTACCAAGTTAATGATCAAGAAAGTGAAGAACATTTCACTATACGAAAACGCATTAACAACGACAGGAATCCGTCGGTGAAAGGTTTTATCGACAGAAAAAAGGTGTCAAAAATTCTGATTTAACAAAAACCAGAATTATATCCAGAAACAAACACAACATGAATAAAATAATGAGCATATATAATTAAATTCTTGTTAAAAAATCATCTAAACTAATGACAACACAAAGAAAAAAGGTCAAAAAAAAAAAAAAATGCAAACCTGAAAACCAGTAAGAATTGTCTGTGTTGTGAAGAACGCGAAATCAATTCTTCCTTGAACGCAGTTGTGTCAATCTCCACACTCCAAAACTTTATCTCTCACACACTGATCAAGAAAGAAGATAAGAACTCAAAAACCCAAAAGAGAAAATAAAACTTTTCTTTCAGTTCTCTCCCTTTCTCTCTCACACACATACACTCAGACCAAGAAAAGAGAGAAAGAAGTAAATTTCAAAAACCCAAAAGTGAAAATCAACTTTTTTCCTGTCTTGTTCACTTGATCAAAGTTCAAAAGTACAAGAAAATCATGCATCACTTTAACCTGTACTCCTTTTTTCTTATTTTCAAATATCTATTCACACGTGATACTCATACACCCAATAAGCATAGTCTCTCTCTCTCTCTCTCTCGAATATCTTCATGAAAGCTCCAAAAAAGCCTCTTTTTTTTTTTTTTTTTTTCTTTTGAAACCCCAAAAAAGTGCACAAACTAAATGGTCACTTTCTCTTTGTATATCCTTTTCTGTTTGCTCTTAGAATATGGGGTTTAATATGAGAATCTCTATCTTTGGTTGTTGATATTGAATTATTCTTGTTGGTTAATTCTTTGCTGTTGATAATGTTTGGTTATGGAGTGCCACTCTCTAACAACCAGTTGGTAGACCTAAACCTCCGTTAAACCCAACCCACCCCACACCACCCCTCTCAAATAATTTTTAGTAGTGTATTAATGGGACCCACTATTTAATTGTGACGAAATTATCACTAAATAATACACATATCAATTAAATCGTTATTAGAAAGTATTGAATTCCATACTTCGAAAGCACTAAAAAATTTGGATAAAGCTTTTTGTATACCAAGTTCGACATTCTTTAAAAAAAAAAAAAAATTGATCCTATTATGAGGAGACTGTCAAACTTGATGTACATTTTTTAATGCACACCAAGTTTGATCCAAAAAATTTCTCCCCCTCTATACAAAAAATGATTGACGTGTTTAGTTCATGATTAATCTATGATGAATCGACGTACCGTATTATTGATACTTAGCTAATTAGTATTAACAAATAGATATACATATACATACACTTCTCTCTCCTTTTTTTTAATTGCTTTTATTTATTTGTATAAATGCGATATGTTAATGTATTAGGTGAAAAAAAAAAATTATTTATTACAAGGTTGCACGATTTCACAAGTCATTACAAGGATGGACCTTTAAAAATTCTTCATTTACCGCAATTATTTTATCAAATTAATTTTATTGCAAGGGACGTCCTTCTGGAAACAATAAAATGCACTACCCAATAATTATTTTCAATAATTCAGGCCATAAGAAATAGCTTTAAATTTCAAGGAATTTGAAAATACCTCACCGATGTGCGATTTGTTCATATTGACTCGATTTGATTTTCAATTCATACATTGAAAGAGGGGAAAAAAAAAAAACAAATCTAGGGGGCGCAGAATCAATTAATGAAATTACAGGGACTGAAATTGTAAACGACAAAATCGAGTCGGAGAGGGCCACAGCCGCAGCGATGATGACAGTAACAGAGCATGGGATTCGGAAATGCAGTATCTAAAGTTGCACGAAAGCAGAGACTTGATTGGTCACTAGCCAACACGTAATCATTTGGTTTTTTCATTTTTATCTTAAATAAAAATTTAGAGTAAAAAACAATTAAGAAAATCAATTTATAAAATGAAATTTATATTATATTTTTAACCTTATATAAATTTGCCTAAATAGATATACAGTGGAATGGATATATAATAATGGTGGATGTAAGTAGCGGTTTCCAATAAAAAACGTGTGCTAAGAACAAAGATTTTTGAATTTTTGAACATGGAGAGAAGTCTCTGTTATTATTGTAAAACTCAATGATATAATTTGATCTAAATTTTGTTATACATTTTCTTATAGAAATTTGCATGTCCGAACTTTTGCAAAGTGTAATACATTAATCATCAACTTTTTTTTATAGCAAAATTCGGCTTCAACCTTCCAATTATGTAGTAAAACTCTTCGTTCTTTCCATTTTTCCATTAGATGATGAATTTGTCATTTTTTAAAATAAAAATAATAAAATCAATAAAAACTAAGGGAAAATGATAAAGGGAGTCCAATAACTTTTCAAAAAGTATAAATAAATTCCATTTGAGACAATTATATATACACACAAAAACAAATTTAACATAAAAATAAGCATTTCATCTTCCCTAGTTAAGCTCACCCATTCGTCCCAATTCAAACCCAACCCAACACATCTGCGGTCAAACATCACTTCCACAAATGCAATCACGATACCACCACCACCTAAGGAAATTAATTAAAAAAAAAAAACCGACCGTATAAATAATTAGCACTTTGTGATATGAGTTTTGCTATTTGATTTCTGCAAAGGGATGGTGGAGGGCCAATGAAGTATTCAACTGTCAATGTTAGTTCTTCGAATAAAAGCATACATACTTCTAATGTACTAGAGATTTGAATTTAAAAAAAATACTGTGTAGAGTACCTATTTAGTGTCGATTCAAGACAATTTGAAATTTTAAACCTGTTTGACAACCATTTTGGTAAGGAAAAACAAATTTTAATAGTAATTTTTAGGAGAGTGTATGGTTAAAAAGTATGGTAAATTTTTTTATATACATATAAAATATGTGATTATGTGAACGTGTGGTTGAAAACGATTCTTTAGCAAATTATAAAATGAATTAAAGATGGTTTAGATAAGCACTTTATTTATTGTTATATTAATTATTTTTTAGTATGAAAAAATGATTTCATATTTTTTGTCATCTATTGGTGGGTCTCAAGCACCAAATAGTCAAAGAAAATCAATTAGGTTGTTTGTGAAATGCAAACTCCCACGCAATTAGTAGTGTAAGAAATCTATTTCTCCACCGACAAATAATAATTTATCAATAATTTAATAATTAATGACTATAACAAAGTCTTAAGCAATGTCATGATGTAACGTCCATTTATANCCAAATAGTCAAAGAAAATCAATTAGGTTGTTTGTGAAATGCAAACTCCCACGCAATTAGTAGTGTAAGAAATCTATTTCTCCACCGACAAATAATAATTTATCAATAATTTAATAATTAATGACTATAACAAAGTCTTAAGCAATGTCATGATGTAACGTCCATTTATACAAATCTCTGGCCGGCAAGTGGAAATGTTGAATTAATATCTAGCCCCTATCAAATAAGGATTAAAATCAAATTCTTAATAAATTTAATAAAAATTGATGAGATATATAGTTGAAAATTTTGGAATCTAACATAGTTATAAAATCGGGCCTGAAAATCGGCGGCCCAAACCCTTGATCGGGTCGGACAGATTAATTTGATAAAAATGTACTTGATTGGGTTAACCAGTGATTTATCCGGCACCGTTGACCGGTTTGATTGGATTTTTAAAATTTCTTACAAAATTTTTGGGTTCAAGGAAATTGAACATTGGACTTCTAAGAAAAAAAAATGGGTTCATCACCACTTGAACATAAAGTACTTTAATATTACTTGTATGCAATAACTTATATTATCTAATGAATCATTTATAGTTTTTATAAAAAAATATTTTAATATTACTTGTATGCAATAATTTATATGTATAAATGAATCATTTATAGTTTTTATAAAAAAAATCTTTTAAAAAAGTTTTGTCCAACATTTTACTTTATTTTATAGATCTAAATAACTAATGAAAAATAAATTAAAAATTTTAATTTTGCCCCTAAAAATATATATATATATATATATACTTTATATATTTTTTGTAGGTTTTTATGCAATGACTCGCCGATTGAACCATCGAGTCACAAGTTGAACCACTAACCCATTGACCCGTTGTATTGTTCGGGTTTGTGTTCGGGTTGAATCTGACAACTATGAGGCAATATATAATCAGGAAAGAAATTGCATTATTTATCCTTATCTATTCTCATAGTAACAAGTTGATCTTATTCAAAATACATTTTTTTTTTCTTCTTTTCAACTATACATTTTTCAATAAAATAATATTACAAGCAAATTCAATTTTCGTTTATTTTAAACCACACATTTCCATCAAATCACTATTTCAAAATGCATTTTGACAAAAGAATGGGCTCAAGCGGGTCCTAAATGTTTCAAAGGATTAGCTTTGCAAGATTAGTCCTTAATGATATACATTGTTTAAACTATTCTAAATTATGTGTGATCCACGAATGTTGACTTTTATGAAGTTAGGTTTTAAATTAATAAAGGTGAATGACTAATTTGTTACTAGGACTATAAAATGGGGACCAACACTGCAATTTTCTATTATAATTTTAATATTGGTGGTTGAATTTTTTTCACAAGGGGGGAATTCGTTGGTAACATAATTGTGTTTCTCAAACTTGTTCAAAATATCAAGTAAAAAGTTTCTAAAATTTCCGTTGCCGGGACTTGAACCCGGGTCTCTCGGGTGAGAGCCGAGTATCCTAACCAACTAGACTACAACGGATTTTGCTTAGCCAAATTCGTGTTTATTTTTAAAATCTAATCTTCACGTCGGCTGAAATTTTACATGAACGAGCAATTTCCCCAATCGAATACATAATAAAATATATTACCGATTAAACAATATATATTTACACGTTCCTTACTCCTTCCCGAGTCCATTGTTAATTTGATCGAGAAGCCAATTAAGTTGCTATCTAATTAAAAGCTCACATGAGTACTAAATATCACGAGAAAACAAGTGCAAACAAAACGCAGGTTAGATTGGAGGAGTCGGCCAATTCAGATTACAAACAAAAGAGACATTTTCACTATACATTTATGAGTTTGTGACAACTACTTGTGAGGCTCACATCACTCGTAAAATTGTCTTCTTGTGAGTTTATATAAAGCGACACTTCTTACAAACCGATTTAAGGACTATCTCTACCTATTGTAATTGTAATGACTTCTCTTCCAAATCACAGGAAATGAACGCCATGTCTTGAACTCCATTCTAATAGTTCTAATGTCAAAGCAAAAGCAAAATTCGGTTAGGATCCTAAGAAGTATGTTTGGAGGATCTTCCCATTTCAAAATCCGACACGAAAACTTTCCTTTCATCCCACTCAAGCAGGTGAACCAAATAAAGTAAAAAAAGATTTCACTTTCAAATTCTGATGAACCATCAACTATTTGGGGACAACATAGTTTAAATTGGATTATGTTGTATTTGCGACCTTCAATTTCACACTGGCAAGTTTTGTTTCATGTAGAAGCAGAAGCATTAGTATTAAAAGAAGACACCAAATCTAGTCGAAAATATGCTTCAAATCTTTATTTTCCACATCAGAAATTTTGTCACAAACATGTGGTAATACAAAATTTAAATTCGATTCATCGTGATTCAGCAGTTGTAGAATCATCAACCGGATGCCAGACTCTGTTGAAGAACCACATTGTATCAGCTTCCACAGCATATCCATCCTGATTACGATGCCAACTATAGTAAGCATGGGTTCGATTCTTGATATCGAAAGTGGCATGACCAAAGCTGGCCTCGCGATAAGCCGAGTATTTAGGCTGTGGTTTGGTCATACTGAAAATAGTAGAGAATACATTAGCTTATAAAGTCGTCTGCTTTTGAAGTAAATTATACGAGTGAGCATGTTTGGCTTAGCAAAATAGTCTACTAATAATAAAGTAGTTGAAACTTTTTTTATTGGTAAAAGTTGAAAATAAATAAATTACTTACAAGTATACTTTTGGAAATAAGAAACAGGTAAGTTATCTGAACATGTTTCAAAAAGTTGAGCGAATTAAGAGTAACTTTTACAGTTCTTTAAAGCTTAGCAAACATGATATTGTTTAAAAGCAAATCTCAGGACATATACTAAGTCTTACTTGGTGGCCAAGCCTTCAATATTCCCCCCATCTCCAATGGTTATATAAACAGGGGCCGACCGGTCGGGTACCGGAGTGCACAATCCATTCACAACATTGTATGCAATGTTTGATACACGCTCCTATGACAATAGACGATGATTGTCAAGTAGTGCCAGAAGAAACTGAATTTTCAAAGAACATATAGTATAATGCTACATGTCCCCGGTGGGTGTCATCCACATGTGACGTGGTAAGTGGTATGATAAAGTCAATTTAATGTTAGGATAATTTAATGTCATATGACATGGGAATAATCCTCACTAGGGATATATAGCATTACTCTTTATAAATTCAGTACTATAAAAAATCTAAAATATTTTTGAATATCACGTGAGTTTAAAATATTTTTATTTCTATGTCAATCAATATGTGGTTTTTCTAGAAAATTCACCAATATTTTGGTGCATAATATAAATTAATGACCCAATTTTATGTACACCAAATTTGAAATAACATAGTCTTTCGATAAAAGAAAGACATGCCAATGACCCATATGACATGGTTTGAATTCGGTAATGAGGAATGAAAGTGTACATACCGATCGCTCGTATGCATGAACATGACCAGCAAATACAACATCAACTTTGTACTTGACGAACCATGGCTCGTACATGACTCTCATGGTTTCCCCTTCCAAAAAGTGAGTGCTATAGCTGTTGTACCATGGGGAATGCATCAGAACAATCAGCCACGGCGTCTCACTCCGGTTGACTTTTGGTAGCTCCTCTTCAAGCCATTTATACTGAGGAGTATATTTTCCTTACAAATATAAAACAAAGAAAAATGGGATAATGAGCATCAAAAGTACTAAGTACTAACAATTCCCAAAATAATTATTTTACTCATACAAGGAACTAGTAAAAAGAGACGTGTATGAATGTAATAGACACAAGATTTTTGGCTAAGCTTAAAAACAAGTAAAAAGTCTTTTTTTATTTTTTGTCTCCAAACATATTGCTTTTTCTTAAAGTTGTAATCAACTCTTGTGTTAGTGTAAAATTAAGTGACTTACTCATTTTCAACTTCAACCAATATAAAAAATATTTGTTTACTTATTTACTGGAAAGTAAGTTTTAGCTCAACATGCTCTAGGCATCACGTGTAAGAATGAATAAGGCATTCCAATGTGCAGATATACGAAACACAATCAGTGAATAGATCCCAGTCACTGAATTTTAGTCTTTTCGAAAAGAAAGGAAATTTACTTATGAGAATGTTACATTTACTACCTTAACACAATTAATGGATCAAGCCAGTAATGAGACGTTATTTCTAAGGCAAATACGTGCTTACCATATGCTGAATACGAGGACAAAACAATGATGTATGCTGAAGCTCTTCTGATTGAGTACCAAAAAGGAGAGGTGCTATCTGATACTTTGTAAGGGGTGTAATAACGGTGACTATATGGCTTAAAGGGTTTTGTTTCACCCTGCAAGAAAATAATCAATACTGATTTATGAACTCATTTCCACAAAAATTGGGTTCATATTAAGACTGACAAAGATATGAAATTAGCCCCTGAGCTGCAAGGAAGAAAAAGAAAAAGATAAGATGTCAAGTGTTCAAAAGTAGTCCTAGTTACGCATGAAGAGTTTGTCCAAGTATTTACTTTTTCCCTTTCATATCTGCGATTCTTCTTTTTTCTATTTGCACAACTTAGAGATGGTAAGAACCTTCATGCATTAGATTTTTGTTTTTGTGCATGTTTGGCAAAGCTTAAAAGTGCTTATAAGCTAGTCACAAACTACTTGTATCTCGCACATTTCGTAGGATTCACAACTTTTACCTATTTTTTCCCACTTATTATCCACACATTTTGTAAGACCACAGCTTAAAAGCACTACCAAATGAGTTATCCACTGTCAACGCTAACCTTGAAAAACCTACTTGCAAAGAGGTCTTTGAACCGGGCTCTCTTGAGTTGAAAAATGATTATTTGCTCAAGTAAAATGACTTCATTAAAGATCAAGACATGGATAATAGAAAAGAAATTCAAATCAATGCAATTCAATATTCAGTTATGCTTTGTCGTTTAAAAGAAGTAAAGAACCATAAATTCCCTTCATTTATTACGAATATCAAAAACATTTATCCACAACGGAAACTTGAGCAAATGGGAGAATTGTTGCATTGAACATTTAGGATTTCTGAGTGAACTGGTTTTGTTATTATAAAATGTTGAAGAAAAATGAAAAAAAGATAAAGTTGTTTCCTCTCAAGCAGTTTAAGTGTTTAGATGACTTAGCTCAACATAATATTACAACTAGTAAAGGTCCCGAGTACAAGTTTCATCATCAACCACTCATAAAAATTGTGTACGTGACGGGCCTTTAATAAAGAAACTCGGCTGCAAGTGAGATGACAAGTTGAAGGCATATGAAACTTAAGCTATTTAGCTTCCATTTGGCAAATTTATATATGGTTTATAAAGAGGACTAGTAAGAGGGAAAGTAGTAGGTCTCACGAAATATGTAGATAATAATGATTAGTAGTTAGTATCGTACACTTGAAATTAACCTTTGACTGTTGCTGAATTTATAAACCACTTATAAATGGGCTTGTCAAACAGAGGCTTAGACAACCTCGTGTGAAAGCTTAAACTATTTGAATGGGACAATTAGTGGTTGACCGAAAATGTCGACAATTATCACTTAATACTGAAATTTCCGTCTGAATTCCACACATGATGTGATTGAGAGCATTGTGTTCAAGAAATAAACAATGATTTTGCATGACACTTACAATTTTTGGAGCAAAATCAATTTCGTGATTCCCTGCAGTCCAAATCCAGGGTTGGTAAGCAACGCTTCTTTCAACAAACCTTCCCCATGTATCCCACCTCACATTGTCATTGTTAGGATACTGATCAGCATAGGAGAGGTCTCCAACGAACAACAACATTTGTCCCTTGGTGGGATTTTGCTCGTAATGTGTAAGCGTCCTGTTGGAGTCAAAAGTCTGACCAAGATCCCCTGCAATAAAAATTGAAAAACACTCGCATAGGTTGTATTAAGAGCATGTCTGGCCAAGCTTAAAGTTTAATTTAAGCAGGTCAAACATACTTTTTCTCCACATTTTTCGTAGGACCACAACTTACTACCCACACACTTGTAAAATCCACCTCTTATAAGCACTTAAAAGTGCTACCAAAACAAGCACTAAGATTTAAGCACCTTGTTCTTTCATAATAGCATTCAACCTAAAGCCAAACATATGCCACTTTACCTATCAGATCACCTAGCTCTCACTTCTTTAACCAACCACAACAAACTAATCTCTCTTGTCAATAAGGTTGGAAACAGCTACATGAATCCGTCTATGTACACTTAGTTTGTCTCACTGCTACAGGGTAAGATTATGTCGTATTCACTACGCATTCCACGGCCACCATAACCACCTTCTTCCTGATCAGCTCATATAAATATTTTGAAGAACTTTTGAAAGCTCATTGTATAATAAACCTAAAGTGCATGTTCGGTATGCAATAAATAAGATGGTACAATAAACAAGATTTTAGCTTTTTTTTTTTTAATAATATCACATGCTTTCCAATCCACTTTAGCAAACATGCCAGATTTGTTTTTGAGGAAACTCAAAGATCAATAAATTACAGTACCAATTATTGAAGTACGGTAATGTAATATCAAGTCTTGAGCAAACTGCCATGAAATAATTAGGTGAAGAATGGATACCTATAAGACCAAAAGTATAAGGAACATCAGGGCCAACTTCAGGAGGCGTCATGAACCAGAATGTTCGTGTCGTGTGTCCAATTCCAACCTTGTAATAGTATTTAGTGTTGTACTGCCACAAAGAAGTGAAAACTTCATCCCAAATTGGGCATAAAATAATCTCCCTTATCATATCTTGTTCAAAGCTAAATATAAACATAACAGAGCATATAAAAGAAGAAATACCATTATAGAAATAATAATGGAAAACAACAAGAAATGGAAATTCACCTCTAACTTTTTAATGGTGCAATGGTGAATGTAACCAGAGGTATAATTGTA
>CAIGRN010143138.1:0-14422 GCA_903798345.1 Fraxinus anomala
TTTGCTTTGCTGCCAATAACAATGTTTCTTAAGGCAATCAACAATATTTTTTTTAAAGTCATTTTTTTTACGTTGCTACCAATAAATTGAATCTTTTTTTTCTTGCTATCTATCTCACCTGCTCAAGCAATCCAATTCACAATCGTTGTTCAAAAATGCTTACAAATTATAAATTTGTCGAATGTAGTTATCATTCATCTGCTTATCAATCATAGAAATACTTACAAATTATGCTTACTTGTGACTTTTATATTCCATTTTTGCACATCACACAGTTGAATGGACCTCAACTACTGAAGCATGGGTTAGTGAGGCAATTGCTAAAGTGCGGTTAACAAAGTTATCTCAGATATTTTCTAGGTTGGAATGTGTTACCACATCTACAATCAGGTATTTGAATTTATGCTTAAACTTTACATCATGGGATATATAAAAAATTTGACCTGACTTCATGTTACTATTACTAAAAACTTTACACGGTGTGATATGTTTTATAATCAAATTGTGAATGATGTAACAAAATTGCTTGTTGATTGTCTTCCAACTATTACATATTGAATTTGTATAGGACTTTCAGTTTTAAGCTATTCTTTTTGAAATTTTCTTAAGTTTCTATTAGTACTTGAAAAGAACTATATTGTTACGATATTTACATTTGTAAATTTAATAACATTGAATACGAAAATGTTATAAACTTAAACGATACATAACTAACTTCAATAAATAAATTGTTGTTACAAAAAGTTAAATATTGTGAATACCAAATCTTCATATTAAGAATCAAAAATATAAAAAGAAAAGAGATCAAAAGTAAGTAAATTTAGACCAAATTATAAATATTTATCAGGTTTGCAAATAAATCTCTTTCAAATTTACTTACATTTATTTTTAATGTTAACCAACTAACGTGCAACGCTCGTTCACTTACTAGTATTAACTAAAAGTCGTAATTTAGTCCGACTAAGAGATCNTAAATTTAGACCAAATTATAAATATTTATCAGGTTTGCAAATAAATCTCTTTCAAATTTACTTACATTTATTTTTAATGTTAACCAACTAACGTGCAACGCTCGTTCACTTACTAGTATTAACTAAAAGTCGTAATTTAGTCCGACTAAGAGATCTTTATCGAGTGTGGATATCTCTGAATAATATGTCATCATAAATGAAATATAAATCCCTACTTTTAAGATTACCTAATCAATTGTTAATATTAAAAATGACACCTACCAAAGAATATTTCATTTCATTATTATTTGTTCATTAATGTAATTCATTGTCCCAATTTCTAGAACAATTGAAAAATGTGCATAGGTCAAATGTGGATGGCTTTACAACACGCGGTTTATATACTAACTCACCTCATGTGGTCAAATATTGTAACATGTAATTTATTCTTTATAATAAAATATATTATTGATTCGAAGATACCAGCACATGTTATACTTCTCTTTTCTGAAGAGAAGTCGATCTCATGACTAGAGTATAGAAATACTCGAGTAAATATATGAATGACTTGTTAGTGGAATAAGTTCATAGGAAAGCGTCATAGAGATTTTATATGGATGGTTATTTCGGTATCAGTTGATTATCTCTATATAACGATTGTGAAACTTATCATTAAACTTGAAATCATTATGGAATCTTACGTGTGGATTGTCAAATTTTGATGGTATTGAACGTGACCCTCTCAGAATTGTTAATACAAAATTAAATAGAAAGTAGTGGGAATCACATTAAGATTGATGAACAATCGACAAGAGATTTGTCACTTTAAATACTAAGAGAGACTATGTCCTAACATGTCATAGACTTAGACATCGATTCTAGAATTCCTCAATGAGAGTAAGGAAAAGCACAAGAGGGCGGCTCAAGTTTTTACGCCATGTCACTGCTAATTGAAGTGGCTAGACTGTCCAAAGTCCTGTAAAGGTTCATTCCCATCAGCAAGGTATGCAATTCTAACTGCTTAATTCCAACTATAAACTAGGTTCACCATTTTCTCTCCTTCTATAGAAAACCAGCTCGTAAATCCTCAGAGTTGATCAAAATGTGCAACATCACTATTTGGCATCATCATACCAACTTTAACTGGAATCAAGTTGAACTTGTTAGTTTAGTCCGTTCTAATAATTCTGAAATTAAAATGTCCAGTCTTATTTATTTTGTTAAGTTACTGAACATATGATTTTATTCAAAATTATACCATTTTTATTTCTTGAATAAAGGAAAAGAAAGAGAGAAAATTGTATTGAAAATCAAAGAGATTAGCGCATTGGATTGGCTCAGAATCAGTCAGATATGAAGCCCTCGTTCATCCCCGAGGCTTTGCATTCTCTCTTTCCTTCACACCATTCAACAAATCCGTCTCTCTTTATTTCTTGTAAGCAAAATCAATCCCAAAATTTCCATTCCACCCAGGTTTTGTATTATCTTTTGTAGACATTTGTTTTCAAATTCTCAAAAACTGTCATGAATTTTAACCCTTGTCTTTTTCTTTTAACTACAGGCAAACTCAAGAATCATTAAGAAATTTCTGCGTTAAGCAGTCGGGTTTGGCTATTTAAGTTGGGACAATTTTAGCAACTATGAGAAACTGATGTTTGTTCATTTAATTTTCCAATTCACTGATTGTAGGGCTAAACTTTTTTTGAATAAAGGTCGCAGAGCCTTTTTAGCTGTAATGAGTTGATGATGAAGACTATCTTTTGCGGGTTTTGATTCAGTAGGGAATTTCAGTTCTCTTGTACTTGATCTCGCTCAGTGAGTAAAACTTGGCATTCAATACTTTTATCTATAACTTGTTTGAGTAGTTGATTATAAAGTGAGCAGAACACAGTTTTGAAATCTGAAGTTGGAGATGCATGTACAATTCATTTTTGTTTTTATGTTCTATCCAGGGGAAAAGTTGGTGCCTAGCTTTTTTTACTTGGTTCATAATGTATTGCTATGGGCACCATTTCTCAACTTCAGGAAGTTCCAAACATGAGGTACGCTGGTCGACACCACAAAATCCTTCACAAATTAAGGGCGGATTCTTCCAAGTATTCTTGGCCTCAACCTCAAGACTATGAATAAGTTTTATCGAACTCCCAACTCATAAACTACCACTGCCAATTATGTAAAATTACTGATACAAACATTTGCAAATTGATAGAATGATAACATGGAAGATCGAAGAGTACATGTACACTTCATGCTCAAATTTGGTCACAAATGCCGGGAACATAAATCACATCCAAATTCACTAAAAGAGCATCTGATGATTATTTGAGATATTTTATCATAAGTTACGGAATGTGTTACCACTTACCAATATCCTTTCTGAATAGTCATTCATTACACCAACACAAAAATACATGTATCCATGTGCTCATTTTGCCGAAACTGAAGAAGAAAGTATGAAATAACTCAAAAGGATTATCCAACCCTAAGCCAAAAAGAAATTAAGAAAAAAATTGAACGAAATCAGTTCCAGATGACGAACTGAACTTGCTTCTTTAAAACAGTGATAACTTCCAACTATATTCTACTTGGGGTAATTCCATTATGACTTTCTATTACACAAAGACCTAGCTCTTCTGCCGATTTATTTTGGGCGAATATAATTAATTTTCCCATGTAAAGTATCAAAAAACCAATGTCTCAAATACCAGAGATTGAAATTTGCTCAGAACATCTGCTTGGCATTGAACAAAACCAAAAACTTGTTCCAATCCCATTCCTTTATGCTTGGAGACATCACGGCAGCTCCCACGGCCAATACCATAGTGAAGGCCACAGTTTTCACACAACCGTAACCACGTGATAGCCTTCCTAATATTACCTTGCAGTATTTATCTGCATCCTTGTAGAAAGCTTGGCGAGCAACATCCACCCCACCATTTAGTGCTTTCTCATTCTGTTGACAGAGACCATTGAAAGTATTCAAGTTTAATGAATTATAAGCTTATACCACAGGTCCTATAAAATGCAAGATTGTAAAGGAAGTTCAAAGCCATTATTCTGTACACGTCTTCAAACTACTAGCCTAGTCGTAACAATTGACAAAGTATAAGAAAAATACATAAGCCACTCACCTTTTCTCTGAAACTCTTTAGACTTGCCCTAAGTGCTTCAAGAGAAGACTGTTTTACTGAAAGCTCCTTCCAGTCCTCAGCAAGCTTCCTCAAGGCAACAGCACTGGCCTCTATGTTATCCATATAAATATTGTCCTGTTCAAATCAAATTTTATAGCATCACAAATTAGACTTAGAATACAGTCTCGCCAGAAAAGCAAAGTGAGATTGAAATTTAGAAGGTAAATTGCACACATATTGACCAAAGTAACAAGGCACAAAGATCATAACTCTTTAAGCGTCTTCTTAAGCAAAGAGAAACTGACATTGGACAGGATGGGAGCAGAGTTGACCTAAACTGAGCCTTCAACAAATTGTGCACAGCATTGCTGCACTTAAATTTCAATGGACAGCCTTACGATTTTCAGTGTGTTAGGTTTTAAGTTGTATTGGCAATTCTTTAGAAAAAATGATTATTATAAAAGAGTTGTAAAAATCAAGGAGTCTTTTGGAGTGTCATATAGATGAAATAGTTTTTAAGTTCGAGTATGGAATGTAGAGAGAGAGTCGCCAGAATTATGCTAACCTGCCTCCAAGCTGATGTTCGAGTGTCAAAACAGAACTTGTAACTTTCAAATGATATCAAGGCCCAAATTCGATTCTTGACTCTAGTTTTCTAGATGAGTAGTTCATTGTCTATCTCGCCATATTTTGATGGCAGTAACTACGCCGATTAGAAAGTTAGAATCAGAGCCTTTCTGAAATCGATGGATGAGCATACTTGGTTGAGCGTAGTAATAGTTGGACTGTTTTTTCTAGCTTGTCACCCCCACTCCTATAGCTAATTGGTCAAAGACTAATTTAGACGAGTGTAATTGGAATAGTAAGGCTTTACATGCTTTATTACTATCACAAAAAGAATTTAGATGTGAGGTTGCTAAAGAGGTTTAAGATATTTTACAAACCACATCGGAACTCAGGCTATTAAAAATTCTAAATTATAGATATTGATTACTAGGTTTGAAGAGATTGGGATGAAGGATGATGAGATCTTCAATGACTTCTATACAAGCTTGAATGACATAGTTAATTCTAACTTCAACAACCTAGATGAGAGAATTCCTGAGCCTAAAATTGTCAGAAAATCCTTAGATCATTACCTAAGAGATTTAGACCTAAATTTACGGCCATCAAAGAGAGCAAGGATTTAGATACGGTTAAGATTGAAGAATTAGTTGGATCTCTCCAAACTTATGAACTCACAATATCTCAATCGAAGAAAAACAAGTATATAGCCTTGAACACTGTTATGGAAGAAGAGTATGACTCTACTGATACAGATATCATTAATGATGAGGAGATAGCTTATTTCGCCAAGAAATTTTAAAAAATGTTTAGAAATAAGAAGCCTCAAGAGAGACATAGAAGTGCTTCCAGTGAGTCTAGAAAGAGATCTCAATATGTGAAATGTCATAAGTGTCAAGATTTTGGCTACTATAAAAGTGAGTGCCCTCACGTTGAGAGAAATCAGGATAAAGCTATTAATGTAACTATCACAGATAACTAGTCTAGCTCGAATAATCATAGTGAGAGGTCCACTCATGATGAGTGGGAAGTTTATGGCATTCACTGCTAGGATTAAGAGTGAATCTGATAAGGACATAGAGAAGGTTGGGAGAGTAAATAGTGGTGAGCACTCTGAGGAAGATTATGAAGATGAGGAAGAGATTCGTGAAGCTTATCAACAATTATTTGAGAAAGTCTTAAGATTAAAAAGGTGAATAATTGCCGTGCTTAAAAAAATTAATGCACTTAAGCTAGAAAGATGGACTTATGTATGATGTTCAGGAGTCAACCAAAAGCCTTAGTGAGTTAAGATTCGTCAAGGAAAACTTAGAGGCCAATGTTAAAACCTTGACAAGCGACCTTGAGAAATCCAATGCTCAACTTCATTCATTCTTGAGTAGAACTCAAAAACTGGCCAATCTTTTAGGGTTAAACAAGCTTTCTGGGAACAGAAGAGGTCTAGTATAAAAGTAGACCAATCTAGTACTTCCAAAACCATTTTTCCAATCCCTCATAAACGACGTCACACAAACAGGTCAAAACCAGTGAAAAAAACTCCCAAGCAGGCCCTTAATGTTTTAGTTGGTATTTTAATTAACATTAGTATTACTTCTCAATCTAGCTAACATATTTATGACAGTGTGTTTCAATTATTATATTTCCAATTTCATGTACTTTTACACCTAGTATTTGAATTGTTGATTTCAGGAAACAAGTTTAACAAATGCAAGAGACGGACATTTAGTTTGAGTTTGAATTTGAATAGATTAGTTTTGTTTTTACTTCCTTGACTTGTATTGTATAGTTTGTCGCAGAATGTCAAAGGGAGAGATTGTTAGATTTTAAATTGTATTAGCAATTCTTTAGACAAAAAGATTATTATAAAAGAGTTGTAAAAGTCAATGAATCTTTTGGAGTGTTGTATAGATGAATTAGGAGCATTTTGGTTCTAAGTATGGATCATAGAGAAAGAGTCACAGGAATTAATAAGCTAATCTGCAACCAAACTGATGCTCGAGCATCCAAAACAAAGCTCGTAACTTTCAATTCTACATCTTGAGATCAATCAACAACGAGTTGGAAAAAACATCAAAATCATATAATCAAAAACACTCACTTCCTAAATATAATCAGGAAGGTACTTTCTCAATAGCTTTTAGAGGTTACTAAAAATTGAGAGAAGTTAGACCAGAAGCACGGGAAGAGTACAAGGACAAGGTGTTCTTAGTGATCTACAGAAGATAGATAATTCCAGAAGATCGAGAACAAATGTGAGTGAAACACGTTTCAGCGGGTTTTAGAGATTGCAGTAATTAGATCAGCGAGTCTAATGGTTTTCTAAGCTGGATCATAATGCAAGTTCTTATTGTCTATAGTGAAAATTACTGACTTGGTCCCGAAATTTTTAATCCTGTAAAAGATTTTCTCCGTCAACAAATTATGTTATTTACTGCTTTAATTACTATTGTGACAATTCAACATAGGATAAAATTGACTTGATTGACTAAACTTCTAGAACAATTAAAATATGACTTATTACTTTTAATTGGTAATTTTTATTCCACGTTATTCATCTAATCAACCCCCTCTAGGTAATTTTAGGGTCGAACTCGTAACTTTCACAGTCCAACCATATTCCTGTAGTAGGACATTCCAGAATCTAAATATTATTGTTGTTGAAAAGAGTACAAACTAAGCTTACCCACTGCTTGTAGCATTCAGGATTCTGAGTCAAACACCAAAGAAATATGCCATTTGCTTCACGGGATAGCTCTGGGATCCCTGCAAAGCACTTTAGACTTACTAACTAATATTTTCAGATGATATTTGATGATACAATGTCGCCTTTGATTTTGAACTAACCTTCTCCAGCTGCTTTAACAGCTAAAGTCTGTATCTGCTGCGAGACTTGCCTCATTGCCTTGCTTCCGGGAGTACCAGCAAGAGCAACCTCTTTAAGAGTTGGATAAATGGCCTCAAACCTTTCAGTTGCCTGATATATGTACCATAAGAGATCGTTGAAGATGCTTGAGCAGAAACAGGTACAAAAGGAGAACGGAACCAGAGAGAATACTAGCCGACACTGTTCATAGAAGCCCCTAGTAAGTAGTAACTCCTACCTTGACCCGCGCAGAAGATTCAGGGAAGGTTACATGTAGCAGTAAGTCAAGCGCAGCAGGTGGCATCAAGCGCTCACCCTTTCTAACAGCACCATTTATTAATACAGTACGAGCTTTTGGTGCAGACAAAATTCTGATACAGGGAAAAGTAAGTTTATCAATTAATGGAACAAATGTAAAACACAAAGGGAGCATGACTGTTTTGCGTGTTAGAAAAGAAAAGCAATATTTCAAACCTTTCCACTAGCTGCAAAACCAAATCCCGGGACTGAGGATTAGACCCTGATTTGCCTCCAAGTATAGGCAAAATATGATGTGCCCACAAATACAATCCTATAGCAAGATCTCCTTGACAGGCCTGCACATAAAGGATCAACTTCAACTTTGACTACAAATTCACGCCGACCAAAGAAATCCAAGAGTGCCACAGATGTTAAAGTGGCCTAGTTATGCAGTCACCTGAACTATCATCCACAACATAACCGGAAGCTTATCTTGTCCTTGATACTTTGAGTTTTCCCTCAATCTAGGCAATAGATTGATTAGAACATCAGGTTTCCGCCGTAACACCATTGCTAAGACTAAAAAGATGGCAACCTGTAAATGAACAATAAGTACCGCATATCATAAGTTAAGGTACAAATATTTAAATTGATCAAACAGTACAGCATAATAATACTGGATTGAAAGTGAGATGGGTGGACAAATTAATAAATCAACTAATGGGATACAATGATCTATGGGCAGAGAGTTTAAAAAAAAAAAAAAATACGTCAGTTTCGACTTAACGGTGCACCAACTTGAACTTTCCCAAGAAGGATAAAACCAGATCGTGTAGGGGAAGGCAGTTGACTTTTGTTATCTGTTGCCCATGCGTGAAAGTGGTCATTCTAGTAGTACTGAAAAATTTATGATCCTAAAGCAAATCCATTCAGCTGCAGATTACAATTTTAAATAAATAACCAAGATGAATACCCTGTAAATTTATCTAAACAACTGTGTCTCAAAATTTTATAACGGATAGACATGCTATTAATCAAAATCTTTATCTCAAGAAAGACCATTCCACCAAAAACATTTTCAAAATCAACAATCCAAACCATTCTCATACCAAGTCATCTAAACTCACAATTTTGCCAATTTTAATTTCTCGGTAAAGGGGTCCTCATAAAGTTCTCTTGTCAATTCAATAAGTTACTAATAAATTACAGCAACAATCGCAAATTTGCAATCCCAGAAAATGGAAAAACTGACGGACAGCTAAGAAATTACCCATCAAACCAGTTTTTAACAAAAACTCACAGCAATGGAAGGGCAAGAAGAGATAGATTACTATAAGATTGAGGAGAAATTCCTCAAATTCACTAGATAAGAGAGAAATGGGGGATTTAACTGATGTGCAAACAAAAATATATGCAACAAGCTTATGCAGGAAAGACAAAAAGTTCATATATTAGCCCCAGCATTTACAATTTTGAAAGAAAAGGAAAGGGAAATCAGACAAGGAAGAGGGTTAACTTATTCAAGCAATTAAGTGAAATACCCAAAGGTTCCCAACATTTTGAAGGGAAAACATATCACTGGTTCTATGCTCCCCAATAAACTGGGAAATGCATGGCAAAATGTTATCGGCAATGCAGAAAAGGGAGGTGCAGAAAAATGTTCAGAGAAATAAAATCAGAATTCCGCCATTTCACATTTTCCGTGTCATTGCCTCAAACATGTTTCAAATAATCCACAACAATGCATTAAAACATAAGCCCACACATGCATCCACCACCAATATTGAACTTGATTCTCCTGCTAAAGACGTAATTGAATGCTGAAAGTAAAAGACACCATGCAATATTTAGTTGGGGAAAGAAACAACGTATATATTCTAGTCATCTACCTGAGACTTTGAAGATGTTGGCTGCCCTCCTTTCTTTGAGCTCTTAGATCCTGTCTGCTGGTGTGCCAAGTCGGCAAGAATGCCATCCAATGACCACAACACGAAGGACCCAAGAGCTTCATAGGAATGTTGGCTGATCCAGTCAACAGAAATCTTGTAAACAGCTTCAGAAATATAAGAGACAGGTACCTATTTGTTGGAAATCAGCAAATTAGACCCCAAGAACTTTATATTATTAAAAGAAAGCCATGTCAAACCTAAACTTTCATGCTAAATGATGCAAGTGCAAAAGTCTCAGATCCCAAAATATATTATCCAGAACCCCATGGATGATACGTCAAAAGGACTTAAAAGTGCATATTAGTAGAATAAGGTACTATAGGTAGCGTCAGGATAACTTGGAATAGGAAAAGAAATACTAAATATTTAGCTGTTTAACCTTCATACGTATTTGGTCAGTAGGACAATAACACAACCCTACATTTATTGTCCACAAGAAAACATAGAAATCTTGCTATAGAATCTTGTGGATAAACAGGGTTATGGTAAAGTTCTAGCTAGCCTTTCCTTCTTGCATGTGCTTTTGGCATTCATAAATGTTTCACAATCGTTGGCAAAACTTGAAGTTTCCATATTCTGTACACCCAAAATTAATGTAAACAATGCTTATACAAAGATCGAATGCGCTTTAAAGAAAAAGAAGAAATAAAATAATTACAACCACAATGAAATAACTACAGAAAGAGACAAAATTAAAAGTGGTAGCAACTATCAAGTATTGTGGTGATATCAAGTCATGGTGATAACATTTCACATTTTTATAGGAAAGTGAAATCCAATACTGAAAGAGAAAGCTAGGAGCAGAGAATTAACAAACAAATAAAAAATTCAAAACTCCAGGATGTATTGCGAGAATCACAAGAAGAAATTATATCACGATCTCATGGGCTTCAATGTCGTGCATAGAAATACAATTTAAAAATTATATGAACACACAACTAGAATAAACTCGTCAAAAAGAATGCAACTTTTTAAGTGCATACAGCCAATACATAATCTGAGTCATGATCTTGCGGATCAGCTATTTGCATATAACATTCAAATCAAAGTTTTGCAAGCCCGTACCGTTGGCAAAACACTCCATTTATTTGAACTTGTCAGCAAATAATCAAACAAAAATACAAAAATTTAACAACCCATGAACATCTTTTCAATCTTCAACTACTCCCTACCCTCTGAAACAAAATCAGAATTTATGGACCATGTTTCTGAATACCTGGCAACATGCTAATAAATGCACAGACATTTATGCACACACATTCCTGTTATTATTTCTGAAATTACTAGTTAATAGATCTCACAAAAAAAAAAAAAAAACCGCAGAGCAACTCACATCCGCAATTTTAGACAATGCGGACTCCCTGAACAACTTCAGCCACGGAAACTGCGACGAACTGACTGCAGAAAATGAACGCCCGAAATAATCAGCAAACCTCATCAATTGTATATCCTGCTGCCCTTCATACGATCCCTATCAACAGAACACCAACAACTTGAAATCAAATCAAAATTCAACAAAATCATACACAAATCATAACATAGTAATAAATCGAGATATAAAAAACTCACCGACACGTGGGATAGAAAAGCCGCAAGATCAGAAGCATCAAGCTTCGCAGCTGCCTCCGCCACGGTGACCTTAGGCTTCTTCTCCTTCTTTGGCTTTTCTTTCTTTTTCACCTCTGCAGCATTATTCCCCTTGACATTACCGTCAACATCACCGTCAACATCACTTGTATCATCGTCATTCTCATCATCTCCCCACTTCTTCTTCGATCTGACCGGAACATCGTCCTCGTCGTCATAAATCGCGGCAGCACGTTGCAACTCCAAATTTCGGCGTCGCTCCTCCGCGTGCTTCTCCAGATTCTTGAAAACGCCGTTCTTCTCCGAGGATCCAATGGGTACAGCCCTGGAAGGATCCGAATTGGGTTTTTCGGGTTGATTTTTGCGCTGTTTTTTGGCATAAGTGACCTTTTGCCATCCATGGTTGTTTTCCTCGGAAAATGATTTATCTTGTTCCATTGTAGGAGGGAAAACGAAAATCAAAGGAGGGAGGGAAAAAGATTTTCAGATGGGAAATGACTAATGAGAGTAAAAGTGATCGGAGAAGAAAAAGGAGGCCCGTTAGGAGGGGAGTAAATATAGGCGGCTCTCTCTGTCTCACGGTGGGCAAGCAATTGGGAATTACGAGAATGCCATGGTTGAAAAATGTGAACAACGTGTACTGCACTGTGACTGAGTAATGCTCTAGATTGTGAATTGATAACGTTATCTAGTGCATGTTTGGCAAAATTTATAGATTAGTCCAACCATTATTTCTCATTTTTGTTCGTATTCTTCACGTAAATTTAAAATTTTATTCGTTTTTTAACCATACGTTCTCTCAAAATTTACTATTCAAAAATTCATTATTTCCAAAAAAAAAAAAATCAGTCAAACAAGGACTTGCTCATTTTTACTAACTTATTATTCATGCATTTCGTATATCTCATAACATATAATTTAATAAAAGTTTTGTCAAACATTTTCATAATTGACACTTAAATCATGGGACATCAACCTTCTTTCTCAACTAAAATTTTGATAGATTTTAAAAAATTATAAATTCTTACGAATTTCGTGGAGTCGAACGGATTTCCACAAAATTTATAAGAATCTCATTAAAAATTGTGAAATTTAAAAACGGTTCGTTACATGTAATTTTAGGTTTAAAATTTATCCAAATCTATATAAATTCATGAGTTATTGAGTACCCCCTACATTTTAATGGATTCCATTAAAATCTCAATTAGTTACACTTAAATTTAGTAAAATTTTAAAAATCTTTAAAATCTCAATTAAGAACACTCCGTAAATAAATAGCTTTAATAAATATGATATGTTTTCAATGGTAATGCTATTTAGCACTGTCAACAGGTAGTATTAAATAAAATATTCAATTAAATTTAAGGATGTAGGGTCCATTTAATTGCACTCATCATATTACAACTTATATTGGTGTTAAACGCCGTCGTTTTAGATGGCATTATTCAAAGATCCAAACAAAACTGGCATCAACATTAAATTAAATTAAAGATTAAGAAATAAGCAATCGAATCTGTTGAATCAAGTATACAATTGAATATGGGCATCATCCTTTCCATTTACTATCTTATCTCAACTTGTTGAATGGACAGATCTAAAAATCAAATCTATAACAATAGTCATATGACAACTGTTGACCGATAAATTCAGTCCATTTATGATTTGTAAATTTAATCAAAGTTAAATATATTTTTTTTTCTACTATTAGTCATACTCACAAATTTTGTCGGCTTCATTAATATTCCTCTTTATAAATTGATATGCAAATTTGCCTAAAGGAGGCTAAGTTTCTTTCAGGGCATTTGTTTTATATATATATATCCTCCCTTATCTTAAAAAAGGATGCCAAAATGACTATTCACCTTGAAATCAAGATTTCACACCACTATAGCCGAACTCATTCTCCAGACAAATTTTGAAGTCAACAATGTAGGCTATATTAATTTTTCCTCCCTTAAAAGCCAATTAACCGATTTTCTACTCTTGATTTCTACTTTTGATTCTACTGTTCATAAATATCTATAATCATTTTTAGTTTATCTTTTCGTATCTTCTTTCTCTTCCATTCGTTTTGTATTCTCTTCCATTTCTTCGATCAAAGAAAACCTATAAATCACCTTTTTTATATTCTTCACTCTCTTTTACAAAGTTTTTTTGCAAGTTCACTCGTGTTCTTATTCCATCTTTGTTTGTTCTTTTGTTGCAAAGTTTATCAGGTAGCTCTAAAGGTAAGATTAAAATTTACTGTTGTTGGAAGATAAAGCTTGACATGTAATTTGTTTTGATAATTCTCATTTCCTTGTGTTGATTTTTACCATTTTCTGCTAATTTGTAAGTTGTTTAGATAAAGTTTAAGATTTATGGTTTTGGAAAATTGATGAATTCTTACTGTGTGGGTGGTTTATGGGATTGAAAAATTCTTGATATTTTTGTTCAAGACTTTGTATTAGAATGTTTGGTAATTTAATGAATAATAAATCATAATCATAATCTAGGAAAAAAATATCATAATCTGGGAAAAAAATAATTTAAAGTTACTGTTGTAGGTTGTCACAATTATGCGGAGTTGAACTCCGCATACTCCGCACAGAAGCGGAGTTGTGCGGAGCGAATCCGCACACGCTGTGCGGAGCATTCACTCCGCGAAATTTTTTTTTTCTCAAAAAAATTAACATTTCATTATTCTAAATACAATTTCACTTATTAATAACTAAATTCAAAAACATGAAAAAAAATACAATCGTTTATAAATCACATATATTAATACAAGAAAAATTAATTCCATACATATATGAAAATCAGAATTCCTTCCGAGGACGAGGGTGTTGCCCCCGAGCCCCCACGAGGGGCGCTGCCCCTCTCGACCCCTGCAACCTAGCTAGTCTGTGCTCTCGCAATAAATTTTTTGTTTTAAAATACGTACGAAAATATTTTGCGAGAATATATTTTTAAATTTCATCCTTCAAATATTGCAACCATAGATCCTTAAACTTTTGTCACTTGTACACTTCGGTCCCCAAGATCATCTTTTTGTGCAATATTGGTCATTTCTTCTATCATTTATCTATTTTCTCTTCCTGTTGACATTCACATTCATCTAGATTATTATACATATATTTTCATTCATGTTTAGAAAAT
>CAIGRN010143159.1:0-25680 GCA_903798345.1 Fraxinus anomala
ATAGAATTTTATGATTACCTATAAAAAAAAAAAGTTATGAAGATAATTTTTCACTTTATAACACTTATTGACAAAGTTAACATAATCCTTCTTTAATAAAAAATACATGCATGTGCACATGGTATGACCTGCAAAACTCCCATTTTCTACATGCACAACCTCATTTAAATTGATACCAACATTACAAGAACTTATTTTTCCTTGTCCTACAAAATTACCTTATTAAAACATTCACATAAATTATTGTGAAGAATGTAAATTTTGAAATTTGTCAAAAAGTGAGACTTACTCTATTACCTGGGTGGCCTTTCTATTAATCACTGTATTAGTAACACGAGGAAAAGTGCAGTGACCATTTGGGAACATTATTTGTCCAATGAGACAAAGATAACAACGTTAATATGTAAGGTAGAATTCTCATTCGCCATGTAAGCAACCTCTTTAACGAAATTCACTTTAATGATGGATGGATATCAATTTTAAAAGGTCAGTGACCGTGCAGAAACAAATTGAAGTTCAATGACGTTCTAGTAAAACAATACAGAAGTTCAATGACCAATGAAAATTTAACCCTCATTACTACAAAAATTTTAAGGAGTTGATTATATAAGGTTAACTATAGAAGTAATTATAGGAGCTAAATTATGGGAGATAATTAGGTTTCTTTTATGCCTATACAAGTGTCAAGATTTCATGCAGAAAGTATCCTCCAAGATTCTATGCGGAAGGCCCCCCTCCTATCCCTTTATAACCACTAACACATACCAAATCAAACAAGATGCAATTACTTATTATGTATTCTGGCTTTTAAGCCTTCGAATGCAAAATTGGTAAGGAAAAAAAGAAAAAAAAAAGGAAAGGAGTAATCAGCTAAGCATAGCAGACAAGGAAATAGACATCTAATCTAATACAAAGGTTCCACTGGCCCAGCCGCTCTAGCTTTGTGCGAGAGTCAGTGAAGTCCAGCATGTAAAGAGACGAGTTCTCAGTTTGATAGTATAGGACCTATCAAAATGGGATATATTGGATTTGGAAGTACTACTGACCTTTCTCATGAATGGAACCAACTACAGTTATGATTGTTAGGAGCTTCACTCTCCAAAAGAGAGAGAACTAAAAAAGAAAGGAAATATGCATCCAGCAAAAAACCTTTTTATCTTCCTTTCTCGACCACTTACTCCTACCGTGTCACGTCTCTGTAACTGAGTGAATGCCTAATTACTTTTAGCCCTTGTTTTTTCCACATTATTTTCAAAATATATTTTTCTCTCTTATTTTCAACCACAATTCTTCAATAAAATAATATTACACGCAAACCATAAACTTTTCCTTATTTTTTAACCACACATTCTCCATCAAATCACTATTCCAAAATGCATTATTGGCTAAAAATGGGGCTCAAACAAGCTCTTAATGAATTCTATCTTCGTGTTAAAAGTAACGATGATTCTGTGATAGCAAAGGTTTTAATATGGCAAAATAATAGAAATGAACAGAGACATTTGTCAAAAACTTAAAAATGAAAAAAGCCACAAGCATCACAGCCTGATATGAACAAAAAATAAAAATTTAATGCATCAATTCTCAAGTAATGTAGATAACTAAGATATATAAAATTGAAAACCTAAGAAAACAGACCATGATATGCTTTATGACATACTTGTCCAAGATAATGGATATGTAATCTCGAGCTTGACTGGGAGGATAATGTTCTATTGTACCTGAGAAGAGAAATATAGAGAAAGTGAGAGTTCTGTTACATCCATCAAAGAAGCTCCCTGCATTTCCAAAGTGGAAATGAATTATTATCGTAATGTTCAATAATCTAAAAAGGGTGAGAATATCAGTGTATAAAAGTCAGCGTAAAGCATACAACCAAACAAAGATCTATCAGAATATTATTAAAATACAATGGGACAGTGACAATCATGCATGCAATATGGATTCAAATTTAAGATGCTTCCAAGACTTAATTATGATAAAATTAGATAAATCTGTTAGTCTCTCTCCAACCTTGTCTAATAGTAAATCTCTTTAATTGAGCAACAAGGGAGGAAATCACGACACAGTGATTTGCACATCTTGTTAAGGGATAAATCTTACATAAAATAAAGATGTGAACGAGGTTGACCCATTAAAATGAAATCCAAATCTTACTATGGTATTAAAGCCCATTAAGCCCAAACGAGTAATTCAATGCATCTAAAGGTCAAATGAGCATTCGGATTCTAAGAGTGGTACTCAAATGAGTCACCATCTTGCGAGGTATATTAAGGTTAATCAATATATAAGAATTTGGGAAGTTACTTCCGACAATGTTGACTTTTTAAAATGGAATCCCATGTATATATTTTGTTTTAAAAATGAATATATCATCCAAAACCAAGAAAAGTAAGGACTAGGAGGTATCTTTAGTTATAAATAAGAAATTTAAAATGAACAAAAATGTTTCACCCGATGAGTGGCCAAATTTGATGAAATCTGTTCAAAGGTCTGAGCATTCTGTTAAAGCAGCTGCCTGGTGGCAGGCTGGCAGCACCACCATCTGTACACAAAGCAAACAATTTTTAAGGAAGCCAGTAGAAAAATAGTACAAATATGCATGAGTGCCCATGACAAATTAATAATACTCTGAATACAAGCCTATAAGTGCATTGCTTCTCTGGCCCACAAAAATAATTACTGTCATAACTGCAAACAAAATTTGTTTCCGAACTAAAGAAAAGCATTTTAGTTCGGGTTTTTTCAAGAAAACATAGAAGGACATGGCGGGCAGAAAAATTATTATCACGGGTGTTTTTCACAATATAGTGGACACACTGCAGCTCAGCAGCAATTAATCTATTTTCATATATATCAACTCACTTGAGATCCTCTCACATGTATTTAATGTGAAATAAATGGACCTCGGAATACTTATTTCTATGCAAAGGTGTTTATCAGTAGAAATCTTATTTTGATTGACTTCATGGAAGACATATGGCTCCATTAATGGCCCAAATTGACAACAATATGGATGTTTTATGAGCAAAATAAAAATAAATTAAAATTAAAATTAAAAACTAAATTGCTCTCAAGTACATCTTAAGTGAATTGAACATTATCTTTAACGCCACATCTATTACATATAGAAAAAATAATTATAATATCATCCAAAACGGTTTTGCGTGGCACTTCTTTTCGTGAATCAGAATCCATGTGGTGTAGACTTTTTTCACAATTAGCATGATCCATTAAATGATCCACAGAATGCCCATTTTCATATTTCTTTACAATTTACGCTAATACAAACAGCTTTTAAAATCAATGTATAGAATGATCAATGAATCTCCACTTGCTATCCGATTCTCAGTTACATCTTATGTATTTTAGTGAGAGTACATTTGTTCTCTGACTTGATTCACTTACTCTCTTCACCAATACTCCAATGGTGTTACCTAAACTCTACTTCCTAATAAATTCACTTTTTTCTCAAATAGTAATTAGTTTTTAGACAAATATAAATTTGCAGTGATATAATCAACACAATTTCTTAAATGAAATATTATTTCAGAAAACTTAAAATTATGCACATGCAATGAGTCAACTTGCCTCGACCTACATCGTTTACAGCTGACACATATGATTTTAGCGCATAACTATAACAGGCTTCTGGATGGGTTTTACCAGTTAGCACAACTATGATTAGGTTTGTCAAAACTAATTGAATTCTCCCCACTTTGTAAGTTTACTGGAACATGACGGACATGTCGGCACACTTTCTAAGCAAGATATCCTACTTTGTATTCATATGTTTTTCATTTCTATTGAGGTATAGTGCGTAACTTAACATAAAGTCATAACTCAGCTAAATTTAGATGCATACTCTTCATCTGACTTTTACTTTGATGAGAATAATATTCTTTCATCCAAGTTAATCACAACCACTCTGTTTTCTCACATTTCATCTCCAGTTGATGATACCTTTTCACTCCCATACGCATTCTATATTTAATGTTTCATCCTTTGTATGTTGTATTTTTTTTTTTCATACCCCTAAACAACAATGTCAGTCTTCTCTCAATTCCATCCGCATTTGACAATATGCTTGTTCCTACAGTACATTCGGTTCCTATCAGATTGACTTTCCATGTCAGAAATTTGATAGTTTTAATAAATGCCAATAAGCCACAGGAATTGTATCAGCATCTATTATGCTACTCCCGTAAATCAATTACCACATAAAAAACATACTCCCTCCATCCCATAAAGATAAATTGCTTCTATTTTTACACAGATTAAAAAATTGTAATTAATATAGTTGGAACAATAAATTTTACTTATATTTTTTTTAATATACCCCTACATTAATAATGATTTAAATAGGAGTAAATCATATTTGTTGATAACAGGCACATTAAACGGGGGCATATTAGAAAAATGAGAAATAACTGTGCTCTCAACAAGGAAAGTGACCTATAATTTGGGACATACGAAAAAGGAAAGCAAATCTATCTTCATTGGGATGGAGGAAGTAGTTAATTTCATATGCTTTCATACGAAAATCACATATTAGACACCATGAACTGAACAAAGAATTTCAAGTTCAATCAATAACATTCACTTGATATTTCTTGCATCAACCTACTCATGTTTACTTGTAGAGTCACCATTCCATATATGAATTCATATGTATTTTAATATTCTAGTTTTAGAAAATCATCCAAACTTCTGATAGAGCATTCATCTTGGACATAATTTTTGATGGTATAACAAAAATTCATCATGGTTATCACTGGTTTCTTATTACGAGAATCAATATCATCAATACTCGACATATAGTTATAAAAAGATTTTGAGAGAACAAATTTATCAAGCAGAAGAGAGAAACCTATTCGGCTTACATCTTATACGCGACCCAGATGGCATGATAACTTAATTATCCTTTAAATCATACAACATGTCGTGTAAGCGTCCAAGAAAGCTTAAGATATTGAATTATTTAATGATGCAAATGAATATAGAATCAAAATCAAGCAACGTAAGTAATGTGCAAGCATGGATGTTCACTAGTGACGAGTAATCTATCAGAAAATGAAAATCACCAACAGAGAATTCGTTAGAAAAAAAAACGGAGTATGTCATTCTATAACCCAACCATTGTATGAAATGCTATCCTCATTGTAATTAGTAACCATTCCTAGAGCATGAGGTAAATCCTGCTTGATAGCTAATGAGATGGCTTTCCTGAAGGATCAACAATATTTTGCTGAGAAAGGAGGGTGCGTCCCCTGAGCCTCTGAAGTCTACATAAAAAGTACAATGAAGTAAGCAGATAGCAAAAAGCATCATAATTGTATTTCACAAAATATATTCTCGTCATAGTCATTGACTAGTTAACAGTAGCTAGAAGAAACAAATTTAAGAGCTGCAGAATTACACCAAAAATGCTTAAATTTCCTCTTTGTAAAGAATGCTATAGCGGAGAGAATATCAAGTCATTATTGAAAATATTTTTGATTTGTCTATCCTCATTATGATTTCCAAATGTCAACCCCAGAAATACTGGACCACCTAATATAGACTAGAATTATCTGGCACCTAGTCGTTTAACACATCCCAACCTTAGAAATTGGAGCTTATTATTTTTCAAATGCATTCTCGTCTTATTTTCAGAGCCATAAGGGCATTAATAAAGTAGGATTTATATTTACACCCATTAATTGTGTTAGTTGTTAAAGAACGAACATCAAAGGAAATGTTACATAATATATCAGCGATCCGAGTAGTAATCACGGGTTTCTGTACGCCTTTCGAGAGGTTCCTGATCTGCATCTCATGGAGACATACCTCTACCTATAAGAGTGCTAACTGTGAGGAGTATAGAAACGTTAGTTTTGAAGCTTTAAAAACAACTCATATATCCACCACTCTTTCAAGTTCTGTTCTAATGTGTCTGCCTTGCAGATTCTCTTGTATACTATTGCAGTTTATAAAGAAGTGTGTGACAGAAAAATAACAGAGAATTTCTAAAATGTTTTTTTGTCTGATTTCATTAAGAGAATTACAATATATAGACATCAAGAATGATCAAATCCAGTAATCCTAGGGTCTAATATAGTAAGCATAATCAGATCCCTTAATTCTAGGCCTACTATAAGAAGAAATACAGCAGTAATTACAGCAAGACTATATACAACAATAATGAAAATCTCAGAGAGTTAATCAAGGGATATACAGCTATAAAAAGACTAAATAAGGAAAGACGAATATAATTGATAGTGTATAGAACTAAAGCATAAAAAAAAATAGTAAGAAATTGAAGAATGTGTAATTCTTATTCACTTCACTAATGATAAAGAATGTACAATTTATAGGAAAATGGAAGGAATAAATCACTTACTTATATCCAGAAAAAAAAAAGTAATTTCCTAAAATACTCTGCTAACTAAATGCCTAAATGCCTTTTTTCCAAACATATTTACAAATCTCAGAACAGAACTACTCATACTTTCATCCAATAACATAGATCACCTCAAAATAAACTGTAACCTCTCACTCAATCTAAATGCTGATAGCCATAGTCAGAGAGAGGAAACTATGAAATGTCAAAATCTTATTTGTTTCAACTTTGTTTTCTTGGCACATTCTGTCCATAGAAATAGATCAACCATCAATGGACTAATTGGGAGAGAGGAAAAGTTTAGCCTCTTTAACCTTTAGATCTGAGTCTTTTCTCTATCCCATAATATTCTTATATACAGAATCTTTTCTCAACTGAAACTGACCACACATCTAATTTTGGACAGCCATCCTAGATGAATAAAGCTTTTATATAAAGGAACCTATACCAGAAGCATCCATAAATAATTTGACTGACCCAAAGAGTTTTTCCTTTTGGACATGGACTTAATTAAAAAATTCACTCCTGTTGCTTAGAATCTCCTTGCTCTGAGGGGAACAAAGATATCAAACCTCAAACACCCAACTACTTCAATTAAAAAGTTGAAGTTTATCACTCTATGTTAGACTGTTAGCGATACCAAGCCCTGTTTGACCAAACCCAGGGCCAGGCCGTGCTGGGCCAGAGTCTCCAGGTATGCAAGGCATTTTATACTTTTTTGTTATTTATAGAAAGTAGCCAAAAATATATAATAAAAATAATAGCAAGGCAGTGGCCCAACCTGAGCCTGCCAGAAGTGCAGGCCACAAGCCCATGGACAACCGCGACTGCCCACTTGACCACTTTACTCTACAGTAGCTTCAACGTGTACCACATCTTTTGGGATATACAAATGTTGATTTACAAACAAATAAGAAGAAAACGCAACAAATACTAACCACTAGGAACTGAACTAAGTAGAATAGTGATTAAGTACTCACCCTTTTACCTTTACTTTTCCTTGTGACATTAAGAGCCCCTTTCCCTCTCTTGCTGGCTTCCTTCACCTGCTCAGATGAACGAAAATAACAAATGAGTTCACATTAAGGATTACAGTTTCATGATATCTACCATAGCTACCTTGTTGGTATACACAAATAAAAGATCAAGAAAGTTAAAATAATAAGATTCTTAATGAAATTACAATCTCGTCAGAGATACTTTATAGAAAAAATGACACTTAAGTACTCTATATTCAAGTTATCGAACCTAAAATCTTTAGATTCAAAAGTACTGGATTAGGATTCAACCGTGTTTTAGTCTCGTATCATCAATAAATAACACACACTTAAGAACCACATCTTGGATATATTGTACATGCTCATCCATGGCTACAATGAGAATCTAAGGATTCCAAGCAAAACCTTGATTTAAGTAATAAATTAAAGTAAATTTCTACTATTACTGCCATAGTGCCATTATATTTCCTGCTCATTTAACTGCATCATACATATCTTCTAATAATATTCATATTTGTAGAAGCTTATTGTCTATGGCCCCACTATAACACTTCTCTCGACATCCTATTTCTAAATCAATAAAAAACCATGTGGACATCATTTCTTTCTCAATTATTTCCCTTAAGTAGCTTATAGTAGATCTACCTAACATAACAAACAAACAGTTTGTTTAAGATCTTTGAATCCTTAATCCCTTCTCGGTCTTGTGATTGGTACAATATTAAATATATCCTTCATTCTCTTAAATAGTCTCTCCATCCTTTATGCTTATAAGTAAATGCTAGAAAAATCTTCCTCCACTTATTAAACTTCTTTTTACTCTTTTAAAATCTCATTGAATTCTGTCAGCCATTAAATAACCACAAGACCAAACACTTGCATAAATTTGTTGTAATTTGTTCCAAACCAATTTGTTTTCTCATATTCATCCTTCAAAGTTTTATAGTAAAACTCAGGCTCCAATTAGATCTTTGTTATTTTGCTATTAAATCTGTTTTCCACAGTATTCAGCGCCAATTTTAAATTTCACATGTTCAGTAGTTTCTAGGAAGCTCTTTAAATTAATCTTAGGTTGGATCAATTTCCATTTTGGTCATTCTTGATTATCTAGAATAGGTTACTATTAGTTTTCTATTTACTTGGTTTCAGATCGAGAGAGTTCAATGTCCAAATGATGGATCTTTCAGAACCCATAAGCATTGAGGAGGAAGAAGAATCTTTTCAATGGAAATTCATTGGCTATCTCTTCAGGATTCCGTGTACCCATTATTATTGGGTAAATTTAGGGCACCTTGTTGGTCTCCAGGTTGGTACTCTCTTCTTTATTTAATAGAGGCTAGACTACTGATTACTTAGAATGCCATTGAATGTTGTATTGTGATCGAGTGATGTAATCAAACCATTAGTGTAATGACATGGGATTGTAGGTTTGACGCCTTGTTTTCTTTCTTCTCACCTCTTACCTTTCTGTTTTTACCTTTCTGGTATTTGAAGATAGCTTCTTTAATTCCAAAAAATCATATCACCACATTCAAACTCAAATTGCAAAACAGAAGGTTCAGAAGACATATGGGGAGAGGAGGAAGATTACTTGTATACGAAGCAATGACCTCTACAAGATCATTAGTTCAGTACTGCTAAATTCTTTTTGAAGATATTAAACTGAAACTTCCTGATAAATCTGAGGCCTCCCATACACCCAGTCTAGCAACAATTTCAACTAAATAACATATCCATCGAATTTCCTATGCAATTTCAGCTGATTGGTAATATGAATGTTGTTAAGCAAAAATAATTACAGAATGAGCAGAATGTTAATGGAATACTTACAGTCATCCATCTGCAGCGCAATGCCACATCACAGACAGTCTTCTTTTTCAGTTGCACAGCAATTTTTGCATAGCAGACTATCTTTGACTGAGAGGTATATCTGTAGTGTATTTAAACACTATATATTATCCAATCACGCGTCAAAGAGAAAAGAAACATGATATAGATCAAATCTAAAGAAGTATTTCACAGTGATTATGCAAACCACAATAGACACTTGAAAATTGCAATGAAGAGGCAGCAAGAAAAATAGCTACACGTGACTTATTGAAAAATTCAGCCAAAACTCAACTCTCAGAAACTTTCCGTGGAACATCTATCTGCTCAGATAAAAAATCCATGTCTGTGGTTCCACACTTGAATATCGCAATGAAGAGGCAGCAGAAAATTAGCTACAGATGTGACCTATTTAAAAATTCAGCCAAAACTCAACTCTCAGAAACTTTCCACAGAACATCTATCTGCTCAGATGAAAAATCCATATCTGTGGTTTTACATTCTAGACTAGTTTTGATAGAGAGACCAAGTCCACCATTTAGAGGAAAGTGAAGGAAATAATCTGTATTTACAAACAAATCCATGATTCTATTCATTCTTAAATGCCACACATATATTAGTACAAAAAAAATCGATGTGGCCTAGAAGGTGGGGGGTTACATACAACCAAGGCAGAGTGGTTTATGAAGGAACTCATACAGGGTGATGCAACGACTTCTCCAAAAAGCTATAGCTAGAAGGAGAGACCCAATCAACCTTGATCACCTAGGATTTAGGAATCCCTGATCACCCATGATTCAAGAAACCTTACTTCGAGAATCCATTACGAAGTAGGTCCACTCTCATGTTCAACTGATGCAAGGTGATGCAACCACTTCTTTCAAAAGCTATAGCTAGTAGGAGATGCGCAATCAAATCCATTATCACTTACGATCAGGCCAAGAATCCATCCCAAACACTATTTCTTTTGGCCTTACTTCGATTTCTTCACGAAATAGGCTTACCCTCATGTTCAAGTGTTCATCAGAAACAATGGTTTGCCAGCATAAAAATTTCAAGTAAACCAACAGAAAATGGAGGTAGTATATTCTATAATTGTCTATTGTGGATAATATGCTGAAGAAAATAATAATAATTATAATAAATAGCATGCCAATATGGGTTCTTTTGCATTGTTTATTCCAAAATTGTTTTATCAAATGCTAAAATGGCATACTCAAATTGGGAAACCACTGTCATTTGTGAACAAACCAAGTCTAATTATGTTATGCCTGCACTTGGCAACATAGATACATGAGAACTGTTACACTGTCACATAAGAAATAAAGAACGTGCATAGACATGACAAATATAACTAGTGCAGAAGAGCATAGAAGCATGGCAGGTTCTTACAAAATCTGATAAAAAATTGTATTCAAGACCAAGTTTTTGTTTGGGTAATGAAGATAATACACCTCTAGGTACAAAAGAAAAAAAGAAGTTCCCAACCATGATCTTGCTTGCAAGATAATTAATAAGCCATAATTTATAATATTACGTCAGCTGTTAACCAAAGGCTAACAACATGTTTTGCTAGATTAACAGAAAATAATAATCTGCATAGTTCCCTTTTAAACAATAAAAGATTATATGACCATAAATATCTGATTAAATGGCATCAATCACAAGAAATGTCGTGAACTGTTAGATGTCAAACTGGCTCAGCACAATCAAAAGCAATAAAAGCAAGATAGTAACACAATCAAAACTGGCCCAACATTTAAGAGATAAAAAAAGGTACTGACTGTTTATAGATGTGTGTCAAGTTCCAGTAGGGTAAAGCTCATGAGTCATGATAGATAAGAAAGGATAGGACCATAATGCTAAACAGCACAGAATACATAAAGCATCTAATCTGTATCAATCATCTAATTTGCCAGTCACAATAACTCCATTTTACTATGATGTAAATAATCACTTCAGCGTTGATTATCAGAAATCAGAAAAGCCAACTAAATAAGCTTCTTTCTATGAAATATATAACATCAACCACTTTATATGAGTGTGTATGGGGATGACAAAGAAGTAAAAATAACGAAACAAAAAGGAATGTTCTTAATTTTGTTAAAAATATCTGTCATTGTGTCCATAAAATTGACACAAAATTCTGAAAAGGAAAACAACCAACTCACACTCCTAACAGAGAAAAAACTCAGTAGCAAATAAAAATATATTTCTAAATAACCCAAAATTCAAAGTAAATTACATTCATTCTATGTCTCTCTGTGTGCTGTTTCAGAACAAGAAACCACAAGGATGAGCCAAAACAACAGAGAAAACTCTTCTTGAAAATCAAAATTAATTTTATTCAGCACCTATAAAAAAAATTTAAATAATAAAGATGGCCCAAAATAAGAATCTCCCTATGTAAATACATAATCAATTTCTCATAAATCAAAAATTAAGCCCAAATAACAACACCAACTCCAGACCTTCAAGAACCCAAAATTTCCAACAGAATTCTCAACATTCAATGTTCAAAATATTCTAAATTACACTCACTTGGCAAGGCCTTCCTCCAAGATAGCTTGCTCTTCAGGAGCCCAGTCAGTGGAGATTTGCTTCTGGTACTTCAAAGTTGGCACACTACCATAATTCAGTTCAGGTACAGAATACCCATTTCGCGAAATTGAACCAGGGACTTGGATAGACCCTTGTTTGTGCGCTTCACTTGAGGTAGCCATCAAAACACACAAATGCTCGATAACCTGCAGGCCCACCACTAATTTAGGTGTTGAAGAAACGAAAAACATGAAAATATAATCACCATTCAGGACCAACCGGTGTTGAATCGAAGGTCAATATGAAGCGAAGGGTAATCTAATCTGAAGTGAAATGCTGCAAATGCACGTAGCAACGGAATCGCCGAAGAGATGTTTGTGCTGTACAAATGGAACAAACTTTCTCGGCCTACGTATACGTGCTTGATGGGCTTGCGTGAAAAGCTTTTATCCATGGAAAGTGAAAATTTTCATTACTATTCCTTGAAAATTAATTAAAATTTAAGTCAAAATCAATAATTAATTTTAATCATAAATAACATCTTTGCCCATTTTAGAAAACAAGAAAAATGAATAAAAAATTAGAAAAAGTTAATTATATTCACTTTTCAATTGCTATTACATAATACATTTTAACTGCACTTAAAATCCTTAACTTTTCTTATTTGTAGCACGTGTTCTTAACTTTTTTTATGCATTCTTGTCTTTAAACATTTATTAATTAGAACATCTCGTCTTTGATAACAATTTTCATCAAAAAACTCGATTTGGAGAGCATAAAATGATTTATTTGACTATCGCACTTCTTTTAAAAATAAAGAACATTAAAGTGAGAATTTTTTTTCCCTCATTTCAAGGCACACAAGGGCAAAATATTACTGGAAACCTTTATCGAAGATGAGATGTGTTAATTAATAGAATGTTATATATAAAAGTTTGATAAAATAAGATAACTCATTAAAAAATAGGGAAAAACAATATTCATGTTAACATCACGTCCTTCGTTACTTTTTATTAAAAGATCACATTATTTTCACATCATAATCTTATTTAACATGTCACATTTTTTGTTACTTTTCTATTAAAAAAAAAAATCTTACATTTAAAATTGAAAAGAAAGGGGTTTTTCCTTGGTGAACATCAAAATTTGGATATCTATAGACGAATAACAAGAAACATTTAGGTGTCTTTTCCTTCTATCCATTGATTAAACGAAAAAAAGATAAACTCGTTCATTCTATTTCTGATGAATTAAAATGAGCAATTCAAGTTCTTAATTCTATATCGTCGAATAGAATTGAATTTCAATTCGGGAAAAGATAGATAGCATGAAATCTAATTTTCGGTTTAAAGAAAAGTATTATGCCTTGAATGTGGACTAGTATCACTTCAACGACCAACGTTGATAGCGTCTCTTTTGTTCTCCTTCTAAAAGCTAAAAACATTATTATTAGAAAACTTGAAATTATCATAAAATAAAACCGAATAAAGACAAAACCAAAAATATAAAAATTAAAAAAGGAAGCTACTATACACGAAGAAAGATGCTCAAAATATACACGTAATAAGCTCACACAATCTATCTAAAGCCCTCTAAATCAAACGAGTCTCGGCGCTCGGCAGAATCTCTCTACAACAGCAACGAACCGAAAACAAAAACAAAAAAAATGGGTACAAAGAAATCCTCCAAACCCCTATGACAACCTGCATTATACAACAACATGATCATCAGGATATCCAACATATAATCATCTCAACTAACGAATGTGTTTTAGTTACGAATAATGTTTTGCATAGTATCAACGAATGCAGTAGTAATCCTATGTGACGGCTTCTTATTCGAGGTATTAATTTCCCATTGTAATTTTGTTGCCTCAAATAACAAATTGTAACATAGAATGATTGTTGTAGTCGCTGACTATGAATAGCATTGCTCTTTAGTTATATATCAACCATTCTTTTAAAATAAAACCAAGTTAATGAAAGGGGGTCAAAGGACGGAAGGAGACCAAATAACTAACGCGCAACTTAGGAGCACGATCTAACATAAAGCTTTTGTTATGATTAACTAGCTACCAACCCGAATACACCAATATTTAATGGGAAGCATTAGGGAGAAAGTAGGTTAAATGAATAAAACTAATGTCCATAGACGGATAGTCCAACTGAAACACCAAGATTAACTTCACTGACTGGTAATAAGGACACGGGGTCAATGATTTAGCAGTGTCCTACAAAAAATAACTGCATTTAGCTGCATTGATTTCATTCAGCCAAGTCATTTTCTTGTTTTAAAATTTAATACCTGTTTGTGATGAAACAAAAATAATGGATATGATAAAGGTATCAACAAATGCTGGCACATGTACCAAAACCAACAATGGAGCAAGGTTACCTGAAGTTTCTGATGTTGGTAATGCGGGCAAGGACATCTCTGCAAGTACAAGACATCATCAGTGTATGGTCATTTAAACAAATTATCGAACGCATGAACAGCACTAAATGGTATTCTCAATCAATTACCAGGGGCACAAAGAGATAACGATGTGAAAGACAATGATGAGGGCCATGGAGCTGCAATATTGTCACTTAGATCACATGTAAAGCTCAAGCCTGATGAATTATCGAATACCATATCTGCAGGCAGGCTTCGTAGTAAACACCCTATATTTAGGTGTAAAGATTTATCAGTCTTTAGTGCAAATGTATTTCCAACAATCTACTAGAAGTACTACCTCTTAATCTACTTGAGCAAAAGCATCTTACTTTCGAGTACAAAATCTCAGCATGGCAGTTGCAGATAAGTCTAGACCTAGGAGTGTTTGACAAATGTCAGAACCACTCTAAGTAAGCACAAGCGTGTCTCGATAAGCCGTATCTAGTTTGACAAACTATAAGCTCTACTGTTGGTCAAATTGGAAGCTAAAACCTGTTCAAATGTAGCCCAAGATGGAATCAATCTGAACTAACTTTACAAAGTCAATTACAATGGACTAAATTCAATTTTTTTGTCATCAAGTTATAAAAGATTATTTACTTGCGATGTATCATAATATATTATGCCCCTGCTTGAGCCCCATTTTTTGATAATGGATTTTGTAAAAATGAATTTTTTGGAGAATGTGCTGCTAAAAAGTAAGGAAAATTTTGTATTTACGTGTAAAATTATTTTACTGGAAGAATGTGTACTTGAATGGAGGGGCTCAATCAGGAGCTATATTTAAAGATACCAAATTAATTTTTATGGCTAGATAAAACAGGTTTATATTAGAACTTAATCACCTGCCTGACTATAGCCCTGAATATAGCCCTTGTTTGGTTATCATTATTTTGAAAATATATTTTTCTCTTTTCTTATTTTCAACCACATATTCTTCCATAAAATAATATTACACGCAAACCAAAAAACTTTTCCTTACTTTTTAACCACACATTCTTCATCAAAATACTATTCCAAAATGCATTTTGGACCAAAAAAAAAAAGGGGGGGGGGCTCAAATAGGCTCTATAATGCACATGGTTCAGACCAGGACCAAACCAACAACTAGAAATGCCAAATACAGTCCTAATTTTGGTTATCGTCAATTGATCTTTTAACTTTGGAACCAGTAGAGATGAAAGCTGAAGGTGTACTTGGTAATTACTAACAAAAATATTTGCTCAGTATTCAATTTCCTTTTATATTCATGTTCAGGTTCTAGGAATCTAGTTTTGAACAGAGATGTGAAAAAAAAAAAAAAAGATTCATGCAACTGACCACAAATTCAGTGAGAATAAGGCCCAAGTTTTTTGATGTAGTCAATCCCCATTAACGGGAGAGAATATAGGCCAGTGAAGGGCAGAAGAGCTAAAATGCAATCAATAAATCCACATTATCTCTCGACTCTCAGAAGTGATCGGTGTTTGAAAGCATACACTACACTCTGTCCAAAACTAAAAAGATTCACTTGAAATTGACAAAATATAACAAATGGCAGGATTTTGCATGAAATTTCTAACCAAAGCTCACATTTTACTTAATAAGCAGAATCCTGAAATAAATGCAGTAATGTCTAAGCCAGATGTTTAGACTTTAGGCCAGACAACACGATAAGAAATGCTAGTAAAGCATACCTGGAACAGTTGAATACGGGCACAGAAACTAGACCTATTTTTAAAACTATGAGCTCTGACTAATCAAGAGTCATGTGACTGCAATTTTTTACTGACAAACTGAGACAATTAAACAAATGGAAGTTCATTGACTACTGAGCTGTGACTAAATCGGCAATTAGGCAATCAGATTTTTTCATAGACATCTTAAGGTCTCATAAAACAAGAACAATAAGCACACGGTATCAGGGTAATTGAAGTGTTACTCAAACTGTAGCAATTCGATTACCAAAGAAGAATGTCCCAAGCAGCTAAAACTATGTAAAACAATAAGCACGTGCAGACGTCTTCAAGTCAAAGCAAGAGAAAAGTTGGAAAAAAAATGAATGATTTGCAAGCAAATAGAAGGAATTATGCACTGCAAATAAACAATAAACTGCATTCCACAATAACGTAAACCTATATATAAAACACCTAAAAAGGAAGATTAAATCAAAGAGGACAAAGTGGAGGAAGAGAGTACCTTCTTGTCCATATGCTGCTCCATCATGAAACAGAGAGAGAGAAGAGAATACGAGATCAGAGAAACTTATAACTTCAAACAAAAGATTCCAGAGTGAAATCATAATTCAAATACTCACCTTGGAGACTAAAATCTTTCAAGTCCACATCACAGAGCTTATAAACGTTAGTCATCACCCCAGCCTTTTGTAGCATGGACCCAAATACAGTAGCACATATTATGGCTTGCCGATTTGTAATTAACATTTGCCTTCGTACCCTCGATATGTAAGTATTTAATGAACTACAGCATGAAGGAGTGGAAACAGAGACATTTCGGCATGTTTCAATTACTTCTGATGGTTGCCTTAAATCCAAAGGACAAACTGCAGCCCACAAGATGATCAATTAGAAGACAAAATAATACATCAATACATTACAAAACTAAGTAGCTCTGATATAGCACACAGAGAATGACACTCAGATTTCAATATCCACTGCAATTCTTCTTTAAGGATAGGTGATAAAGCCTATAGGGAAGGCAGCGGGATTCAAAACTGCAAGCAGATGCCACATACTTAACAAAGTTTATACCTAAAGGCTAAATGTTGTAGAACATCTAATCAGCTAGTCTTCATGCAGAGCCCATCAAAGCATATCCTAATGGCACTTAAACTATCGTTTTTGCTACAGGTAACTTTGATAAACTAGATAATTACTTGTTTAGGTCATTGCATATGCTTCACTTCTTATGAAAATACGAGGAACCACATGGAGTTGATTATTTTATTCAATTTATATAATGAAGCATGAACTTCAGCATTGATTTGTTAACAGCATGCAAAAATAGAAACAGAATATTCTATAGGAATGGTTGATACTACTAACAAAATAAGCAAGGCCTCATCAATTAAATTTAAAGCATAAAGTAATACCATAATCATTCAAAAGAGGTTTCTAAATAAGAAATTCAAGGAAGAATATCAGTTTCATTGAAGATCGCCTTAAAATCAACATAACAAGAAACTTGTTTAGGAAATTCACATTCTTCTTTGAGTTCAAAGCAAACAAATACAATCCAATTTAAAATTACTTTCTAAAAGCGGTTTAAACACTATCCAATCATCCAACAACACTTAAAAGGCATCAGATACAAGCCATAGGATTTTTTCCTTAAAACAAATGTAGAACACGGAGTGAACTTTTTATTAGATCATCTGTTTTGATCACATTGAGATCCTTGCAAATCAAGAATAGAGCAGATCTACTGAATGTTCCCCCAGCAGCTCTGTCCCATGAGGCCAAAAATAAAGTTAAGGACATGGCTGCAGAATCAAAATGTTATGAATTCAAGATCTATAACAAGCCTATAGCATGTGGGTGGAAATATTAAAGCACACACCTTTGTTAACCTTGCAGGCAGACAATATTCGAAATGCTGTGTTAGCAGCATCATGAGGGAGTTTCTTTGAGATCCATGAATAAACCACACCTTTACAATCATTAAGCATGTCAACATGATTCGATTGTTCAATTATATTCTTATTGTCATTCAAAAATGACCGAGTTCCTGAGATCTTAAGTGCAGCCTCCATAATTGCAGGCTGACAAATTGGTCTGCAGCATTCTTTGAGAGGATCAACTTTACCGCATGCCTCCAGTAATTTGCTCATGTTCACTGATTTCTCGAAAGTGGTTATGTCCTTCACAGGACAAGAACCACCAGTAAGATTTGAAGATTCAACAGAACAGATGGTTGGTATTGAGCTGTTTGCTCCTCTACTGGCAAGTATACTGACAATATCTTTAAAACAATCATCAGCAACTGCATTTTGTAAAACTAAATTATTGGAACTGGTGCTGTAAAATCCCTGGAATATGTGGAGCAAGCTACTAAATTGTGGGCAGCATATAACATTTCCTACTACTGCTGCCAAAGGTTGATTACAGTCAGATGCTGTTTTGTCCATGATACTCGAAATGGCAGAGAAATTTACAAGGCACCTTCCAGTCAGGATTGGATCATATGTAGTTGGAAAAGTCGGATACATTGGTGGGAAAGAATCCTCAGGAGAAGGAAGATGTGGAATTACAGCTGGTGATATTTCTATGGGTTCGAATATTCCACTTTTGGGTGGGCTAGCGAGCACAGATGTGGAAGAAATATGACTAGGCTCTGGGAGTTTCTGCAGAGCCAGCACATTCTGAAAGCTAGACAACCAGATGGCAAAAATTAGTGATTGATGGGAGAAAGAACCTGCAATACCATAAAATATTCCTTTAGAATCGGGACATACTTAATTGTTTTGATAAAGAACACTGCATGTTCGATTTTATCACATAAAACCTCAGAACATAGTGAGGCATTGATTTTACTGAAATTAAGGTGTTTAAGTTATATGTAATAGAATATAATCATTATAAGCAACTTTTACTTAAAGGACAGTAGGAAAAGCATCACTAATGAAATGCATTCATTGCATATTCAGGTGAATTACCAGCATATATCCCTAGGATATGGGTACAGATACAACTATGTTGAATGCATATTGAATTTAACCCCTCGTTGAGCTCAATTTTTTGATAATAGATTTTGTAAGAAGTTCTGGGTTTACGTACAAATTATTTTTATTGGGAGAATTGGAGGTTGAAAATGAGTTAAAGGGAAAATGAGTTTAAAAAATTGGGGTTCAAATAGGGGCTTAAGATCAAGGAACCACTTCATCCAAGCAAATAAATGTCCAAGAATCCCCCAAGACTAGCAAGAGAAAGAGATGGAAAAGAAGGAATAAAATGGCATGAGCTCCTGTCATAGCCGCACTTTAATGAGTGAACTAGATGACACAGAAAAAGGTAGTAATACCAACTAATTTTCATGGTCCCTACCCTAGCTCAAACTAAAATTCAAAGAGACACACTTCAAGCAATTTTTTAATAAAGACAAAATAAATAAATAAAATAAAATAAAATAACTTAACAGGACGCAAGCACACAATTTTACATAATCATTCTTAGTCTGCCAAAAATACCCAGAACACTACAAGGCCAACATAGTGAAATTTGAAAAAGGTAACTTACCCTTAACTCGGGTGCCAGTCTTTACACAATCCATAACCCCTACCAACCATCTGGCACCATGGAGACTCAGAATAGAACACCTGGGTAATTACAAACTATCCATGGATGCTTGTCATAGCTTATTGAATACCTATATAACAGGCAAAACATTACGATAAATTTAGACGGCAACAAGAAAAGCCATAAATGTGTGCAGATAATCTGAAGCACCAGTTTATACTTAAGCAAATTGAAATGTATCTGATTTGCAAACCCACATAATACATTATACAAACTGTTCTAAAATCGTAATCCCAATAAATGCTTCATATTAAAATTTCCTATTGAATTATTCAGTAGAAAAAGGTCATTTTTGCATCATATTTCATTGTCAAGATCAAAAATTATATCAAAAAATTCTTGAACACTTTTGGATTTTCAATTTCGTGATGGGAAGTTTTTACTTCCTGAAACACTGGCAGAAATCATGTTTTTAACACTATTTTGCTTCCTTGTGCTTATCCTTCCTTCTTCATTCATAATATTGAAAAAAATAAATTAATAAAATAAAATAAAATAAATAAATAAAATCTTTTCCTGCCTAGAACACTACGAACCAAAGCAACGAATTTCAAAATAGGTCACTTACGCTTAACTCGAGCACCGTTCTTTACACAATCCATAAAACCCTACTAACAATTTAGCAACATAGAGACTCGGAGTACAACTACTGGGTTAGTTGACAAATATCCCAGGACGTAGGTCAAATTGGCATATCAAATACCTATAGTACAGATCGAATCATTAAATTTAAAATACAACAGACTGGCCATAAAAAATTGCAGATAGTCAGCAACACAAGTTTAAATTGTAAGAAATTGTACTGGAACTCCCAGAAAACCCAATAAATGCATCTTGTTGTGTGAAATCCAATTGAATCTTGTTTTTCAGTGACAGGAAAATGTCTCGTTTGCAAGAGTCTTATCTCATTGTCAACAATTAAAAATAAATAAATTAAAATTTCTTGAACTTCTCGGAGTTTCAATTACCTTGATTGTTATTCAATTCCTTCTTCCTCAAATAATTTCAGAAATCATGGTATCGGAAATACTATTTCCCTTCATTCTACGTTCCTCACTTTTTTCTTAATAATTTTTTTGAAAAATCTCCATTTCATCCTTCATTTTTAGTTATAAGCAGCTCATAAAAAAGAATTTAAAAAACTATAGATATCTATTCATTAAATCCTAATAAAAAAAGGGAGAGAGACTGTATTTTCTCTTCTTTACTCATTATTCCAGAAATATATACTTCAAATTTAGTATTACAAATGTCATACAGCTAAACTCCTCAAGATCCAATCGTAGGACAACGCTAAAATTAAAAGCTCGGCTAACAAAATCAATGCATAAACATTTAACAACAGACATCTATAACAGATAAAGGATGGATTGCTATAATACCTGGGTAGAAGAAACTCATTTTCCCATTGACAGACGTTCAGAAAGGCACACCAGATTCTCAATTACTCTTTTTAGTGGGAGAATAGTGCGGGAAGAGAACTAGAGATCAACCTACTCCTTTTACTTTAGGCGCAGAATGAGCTAATCAGCGAACTGAATGGAATTTGAAACTTCACAAGATCAATAATTCTCAAAAAATCAAGTTCAGCTTTCATAAATGAACTTCTATGATAATGCATGTGGATCTGTGTGATTTGGAAAGGGGAAAACCCTAGGAGGAAAAGTTTGGGAAAGTTTAAGGTGATAAAGTAGGAGCGACTGGAGAATTCGCTTTCATCTTTGCCGGGTGGCTTTATTTGGAGCATGTTTCGCTAAAGTAAAAGTTATTTTTGTGTAATTATTTATTTATTTATTCCTAATATATTTGGATGAGTTACTATTTTGAGTCATTTTTTTATAAGGTGGGTTGTGCGACGTTTTCGACTTCAAATTAGACGAGCACCATTTTAGAACATTCATTATTTATTTTTCACATACCAATATTTTAATATCGAGTGCAATGAAACATATGACCACACACATTTAACGAGGCAAGCTTAAAAGTCCTAAAAATAAATAATCTTACAAATAAAATCAGGAATTGTTCATCACCGAGCATGAGAGATGATGCTACGAGATCGTGATATCATAGAATCCACTACCCACCCTTATAGTATTATACAAGCTTACTACAATGTTTACCTTAATAAGTCAACCAAGACATTTTGTTATATTCTATAACTCACGTCCAAAGAATTTTTTAAAATTATAACCACTAAATAAGTCGAGTCACTCTTCAACCAAGCTTTCTCAAACCATGGTTGAATCATAGTTGATGACAAAAATAGCATCGTCAACCTCGGTCTCAAAGGCATACCTATCATTCAAAAGAATAGAAAAACACAAAATCTCGAGCATTATAGAAAACTTCATCACAATCAACAAGCTCTGGACTCGTGAAAGCAATTATACCCATATTCACCTCAAGTCACCCAAGATGAGTAGTGCGTCACAACGCAAATAACCTCCAAAACACAAGGAGGCTTAAGAGGCTAGTTTGGGAGATAAAATTGAAGTAGGGTTAACAACTCATTAATACTTTATAAATTATTTTGAGAGTAACCCTTATCTTACTATAAAATAAGTACCATATTTAGTTATAACATTAAGAAATTGCATTTTAAGTGTACGTATTTAATTGTAAGTACAAATTTAAGCTTAGCTAACTTGCTCTAAATTGGTAGAAATATGTTAGTACTCAGGCCCATTTAACAGCCGATTCACATTCTATATGATTTTATGGCCTACTCAATGCTGACCAACTCGTAGATGCATTGTGTATTCCACTCCACAAATCCCGTAGCGGTAGTTATGTTTCAATAATCACTCAATTTATATCATGATCGTGGTTTGCTTACTAAACTCTAAATTGATTTACAGTGCTTACTAAACTTTATCCGTTTGCACTCTATTCATAATCTACAAAATTCCTTTCCCATTATTCTGACGTGTCAAACGAAAATTTCATGTGATAAGTTACGATCGTTAAAATAATTATAACTCAACTAAATCATCCACCTTTACAAAATCATTATATGTGAAATGCGATTTCCATAGCCCCATAAAATTTCTTTAAGCCTAATTATCATTCCCAAATTCAGTCTCAAAAAACTTTAGCCTCTATTTGTTTCACCCACGTACAAATAAATTACGTATCGAAACAAGGTCCATTGTTGAGAATAATGTGAGAAACTACTACTTATAAAGTCTTATCCTTCAATTGTATCATCTGTTCACATCTCTTTAATCTAAATCTTCCTTTTTGCAGACGTGTGTCTGACTATTTAAGTGAAGAAATGTTCAATAAACCAAATGGCAAACAAACCACTCCACCAGTGCATTTCTTTATTCCCAAATTTACTCACATGGCATTCTTGTACTCAACCTTCAACACCTTATAACTAGTTCTCAAATCTTCGCATCTTCCATTATCACCTTCTGTACATAATGAGCTAAAGATCCAACCTAAGTTTCAAGTTCATATTTGAGAATTAAGTAAAGTGCAAAAAAAGCAAGAATTAAAGTAAAACCACAAGGTAATAAGTGGATAATAGCTTTAAGACTACTAAAAAGGTGATTTTCCGACTTCAAGCAATTGAGTTCTGATAGCAACTTTTTCTTGGATCTTATTGATTTCCAACTCTTACAAAACAAACAAGATACCAGAATCGCTCTGATACCACTTGTTATAAAACCAACCACCGGATTGAGATTTAAAGTTATATGCCACAGTAATGAAGTATTTGATCATGAGCAAATGAATAAAAGAAGACAATAAAATATGGCGGAAGAATTAAGAAATTATTGCACAATAATAATAGAGAAATATACAATTGATTCTAAAGTTCTGGTAATCTTTTTTTCTCACACTTACGAATTTGTATAGAATAGTCTAATATTTATAGGGAATATATATGGGATGTCCAAACCTTCCTAGTAGAGTTGTTGATGAAGTAGATACAAAAAAAATATAGTCCAAAATAAATTTCAACTTCCAATAGACTTTCAAAATAGAATTTCAACTTGACATAGGACTCCAATATCATTCTAAATTGAATTCTTCTTGACGTGCAGTTCAATTAGAATTTTTCAATTATTTCAACAAGAAATTCGGGTCACACCCAAATTCTAACACCAACGAAGAACAAAACTAGGGTTAAAGCAAAGCGAGTAATGCTATTTATAGTTACTCACTATCATAATCGTCTTACATGACATACATGTAATAGTTAGTGATTTGATATATTAATATGATAGGTTTTTATTACCTCACACACATCAAATATAGTATTGATCGACTGGAAATAGTCTTATTCAAAGCAAAAAGACTCAGCCTGGCAAATGCCAAAAATGTTGATGAGAGTAAAAAGTAAAATAGACACACCCATGAATTGATTGAAATCCAATGGAAGTTCTTTAAAAGCAATTTTAAAAATTTTAAAAATTGAATCATACACTCTAAATTCAAAACTTCTTACTTTTTAATAGCACATTCTCCAAAAAATTACGATTACTCACAATTTTTCTTTACATTATGAACCGGTTGCTTTGTAATATGAGAACTGTAGTATTGTACAATTATGCCTACTATATTTTGACATAATCATACTAATAACAAAGAGAAAAAGAAAAGAAGAAAAATTTACGGACTAATTGAATTTACTCACTTAAATCTTTTTAATAACTTTTCAACGATGAATCTTAAAATTCTCGTTGGATCAATTACTTCTACTTTAGTGGCACTATTATGTTCATTTTTGGGCTCCATTTTTAAATTTTTTTTCTCAAATTCATTTTTAATTACACATTTAATGTGATCCATAACTTTCATCGATTTTTCAATCATGCATTTCAACATTTTTTTAATCAAAATCTACTAAAAATTTGATTTTTATATAAATCAAACTGGGGCATTTGTTGATATCAAAATTGTTAATAGTCAAAACGAGAGAGAATCACTAATTGTTATTGCTATCCAAATTGATGTGCAAACGAAAACATGTACAAGGTAGTGCTCGGTAGTCAGGGCCAGCCCTGACCAAGGCAAGTAAGGTACCTTGAGCCTCAAGTTTTAAGGGGCCTCTAAAAAAAATCCAAAAAATGCCCCAATCCAAAACCCCTCAAATTCCTTAAAGCAGAAAAGAATTAACCAACTGTCTTCTTCTCGGCTTCTCTAACCGTCTCTCTCCCAATTCCAATCATCTTCTAAACCCTTCAAATTCCTTAAACGATTCATATTTTTCATTGAACCCTTGCTGAAAATCTGAAGTACCAGTTATCTTTTCTTCATTATCTGTTCATCAATCTCATTTTGTGATTTCACTGGTTTGTTTTTTTCGGATGGAAAAGCAATCAGCAATGATTTGGAGAAAATGAAGTCTGAGGAGGTTAACTCTCCATTTTGATTTCTTCATTTTATCATGCCCACATTAGTATTGTGCATTTCCTAGGGAGATTTGCTTTGTTTTTTCCCCCAACTTTGGAGTTGTGTTTTTCCTATTTTCAGTGAATAAATCACTGAATTTTTTGTAGGTGACAACGAAGCCAATGCTTTATGGAGGTTCATTGATAACTCTCACGTTGTAAAAATGGCGAGAGAGGAATACTAGAATTTCTTAGATTCTCTTAATGTTGATTTCTTATGGGTTCAAGTAGTATTTCTTTTTTCACTTTAAGTAAAGGCTGCAGGCTATTTTGCTATCTAGCTATACCGAATATTCAACTTGACTGGAACACAGTTTTTTTCCTTGACTTTCTACTTTCTGTACGCAGGGATTTTTGTTCTTCATTTGTCCTCCTATCTTTTATCAAACTCCGCTAGTATTGAAATTTGAAAAGTTTGCATACTATGTACATGACAGTTGGTAATATGTTTGAGCTACATTTTGGCACATTGACATTCATCCACTTGAATATAAGCAAAAAACCCCTTAATTTGCTGTAATATTTTTTTATCCTTTTAGTTATTTACTCAATGAGGACTTTGTTCTTATCCTCTATAACTACATATTTTTAGGTCAATTATCATTGCTGAATCATTTCTTTTTGGAGAAGTTTGAGAATTTTTAATTCAGACACATCAGTCAGGTTCAACTACTCTTAACTTATAATTATTTGTACGAGAAAATTTGAATCTGGATGTACCAAAAGAAAAATGACAGAAAATGTTGAAAAGTTAATTAAATCTCAAGATGGAGCACTTGATAAGTTTTTTAGTAGTA
>CAIGRN010143176.1:0-10723 GCA_903798345.1 Fraxinus anomala
ATTGTATATTTATCACACACATTACTTTAAACAGCAAACTATTTATTCACTAGGCCAAATTGTGGAGTTTTTTTGCTCAAATACATAGAGTTCTTCATCCTAAGCTATCCAATCGGGACAATATCTGTAAATAGGATGGCTTCATACAGACAAAAGATTGTCGTTGATATCTGCTTCAATGAATATTATCTACACCCTCATTAACTCCAATACTACTGTATAACCATACACTAATCAGTATGTTTTCCTTTCTCCATTACAAATATATATTAAATGTACAAGAATGCTATTATTTGTAATCTTTCCACCTTTTTTTTTACTTAACTCATCATTTTTCCTTAGGCTTTAAAGTTGACTTCAATGACAATTTTTGGAACTGTCTGTCTGATGGTGTCGCTGGCATTTCAATAATGGACATTCGTGCAACTAAGATTTCAGTAATGGATCCAGAGTTCCTCATTTCAATCTATGCTTCCAATTAATTAGCTTCAGGTAAATGTTTTTTCCTTTTTTATTTCCTTCCTGGATTACAAGCCTAAACATTACGTTCTTCTTTTATTTTGTTTACATTTATACTGTCAACAGTGTTCAACATCATGTTCTTTTCTTGCTTCTTTCGACATTACATTTTTTCACCCTTCCGTTCGGTTTACTGACAGTTTGGTTCACAAACGTCCGAAGCAAATAGGACGTTGTCAGGCAAAGAAACCTCGCAGTATCCTGGTTCACAAACGTCTAAAACAAATAGAACGTTGTCAAGGAAGAAAAACTCTCAGTATGTACTGTAATACTATAATAGGATTTCCTTTACAAATATTTACATTTCTGGACACTTCTACTTTATCTATATTTTACTTATTTCTTGTAAACCATTTACCGTTCTACTTATATTAGTTAGATTTTTATTTAAAAACAATATTTCTTTAGAGGACCTGCTTTATATATGTGTTAATTTTATGTTTACCAATTTTGTTTGGTACAATCCATACTTCTTGCAACACTAACATATCCTCAAGAACAACAAAACCCGTGCATCGCACGGGCGAAAACTAGTTTTGATAAAAGGTGTGGTTATAAAATTAAGGGATAATTGCAGCAAATGTCCTAAATCTTTCAAATATTTACGTATTTTATCCTAACCTTTGATTTGTGTCATTGAAGGTCCCAAACCTTTCAAAAATATTCCGTCCAGTTGACCATTAGTCAACTTGAAAAGTTAAAATTTGCCTAACTTTGACCCAATTAGGAAGGGTAAAATGGTGACTATACAATTACTCCTATTAAAATAATTAGAAACCCAAAAATAAATATAAATTTATAAACCCATCCACCCCATCTCCTTCTTCTTCCCCAACCTCACTTTCTCTACCCATAACATCCAACCAAACCATAATCGCCGTCGCCGGCCGCCACCCCACCCAAAATCGACTATCTTCAATGGGCAGCCGCCCCTCGCGAGCATAAGATGAAAATCTGCCCCCACCCTTCCCCACCCAACCTTCATTTGCTTCCGACAGACAATTGTCGAGAAATATCATTGGCCTCCGGCAAAATCAACTAGAAAATCCTAGGCAGAAACTTGCATTTCCCCTCAAAACCAAACCAATAAATGGATCCAAAATCCGCCATCTTCAACGGGCAGCCGCCCCTCGCGGGCATAAGATTTCGAGGCGTATTGATTACAGCAGCAACCAGCTCCTCTCCATTCACCACAAACCAGATCTGACCTGTGCTCTCTGACCCATTTTGTATTTTTATTTTTACATCTCCTAAAGCTCACTTTCGTGGATCTGATTCTACACAAAAAATCAAAAACCCTACGAGCTAAGGAATTCCCCAATTTCAATTCAACTGACAAGAGTTTAAGAATGCATAATCTTTTTTGGGCGCTTCAAGTATCTTAGTTTGACTTTCAATAAAGATTTCATGGTTGATTTGTATTAAGGCGGTGGCGGCCGACGACGACGACGGTGATTATGGTTTGGTTGGATATTGGGGGTAGAGAAAGTGAGGTTGGGGGAAGAAGAAAGAGATGGGGGTGGGTGGGTTTATAAATTTATTTTTATTTTTGGGTTTCTAATTATTTAATATGAGTAATTGTAAAGTCACCATTTTGCCCTTTCTAATTGGGTCAAAATTGGGCAAATTTTGACTTTTCAAGTTGACTAATGGTCAATTGGACGGAATCCGTCCGATGGAATAATTGTATAGTCACCATTTTGCTCTTTCTAATTAGGTCAAAATTGGGCAGTTGACTAATGGTCAACTGAACGGAATCCGTTCAAATGAATTTTCGACGCATATTTTTGAAACGTTTGGGACATCTGCTGGCACAAATCAAAGGTTAAAGTAAAGTGCACAAAAATCTGAAAGATTTGGGACCTTTGCTACAATTATCCCTAAAATTAATAAAAGTTATGAATTTCATGTTAAAATGAACAATTGATTTTTAACTTGTCATTTTTTTTAACTACATGACTAGGGACCTCTTTTGAAACCCCCACCCCCCTCCCCCATTTTTTTGGCCAAAATGTATTTTAGAATAATGATTTGATGAAAAATGTGTGATTAAAAAATTAAAAAAAAAACTAGTTTGTGTGTAATATTATTTTATTAAAAAATACGTTTTTGAAAAGAAAAGGAAGAAAAATATATTCTGAAATTAACGAGAATCAAATATGCTCTAAGTAATAATTGTTGAGAAATGTAAACAAAAGTTCAAATTTAGTTTTTTATTTTTATAAATGAGATTTTATATAATAAAATGAACACGAATCAAAAAAAATGAAAATAGCGTGTTTGTGCTTTAAAGTACACTTATCAAACTAGGGAGGTTAAAAGGCCGGCATGGGCCTTTGTAGTCGTGGACCTGCAGGGGCCCATGAGAGGTTAGACAGAGTTAATAGTTAAACAAGTGGAAAAATTTCATATGTAAAAGATTAAGGGCTTGTTTGGTAGCCATTAAAATTCAATTAAAATTGAAAATATAACCGTTATTGGGTCTCACTCGTCTAATAAAAGTAAAAAATAACGGCTAATTTTTCAATTTTAATCTGATTTTAATCTCTACCAAACACGCTCTAAGTATAGTTCATTTCGAAATTAAGAAACAAGGTTTCAAATTTCAAAAATAAGATATTAATTAACTTTTATTTATGAAAAATTAATTAAAATTTTTTATTATCTAATGTATTAATGTCACATTTCTACACGGATATTTTATTGAATTAACTGTGACAAATTATTTCTCGATCACGGATAAAAAAATTTAGAGATCCCAAATTATTTCACAATCACAAATCAAAATTTTATAAGTCACGATTTATTCATCGGTCATAAATCAAAAAATTTATAGGTAACAATTTATTTATCAATCACAAATTTTATAAGTCACGATTCGAATTTTTAGGTCACAATTTATCATTTACATATTATTTATTGGTCACAAAATATCCAATTTATTGGTCACAATCTCGAATAATTGGTCACATATTATTTATTGGTAACAATTAATCAATTCATTGGTCACAATAACTAAATAATTGGTCATAGTCCATCTTTATATAACCCCAACCCAACCCAATCCAACACAGCCCCAGCACCACTACCAGAACCACCATCTCACCACCATCAGCACCACCACCGCATGTACTAAAAATCAAAACCACCATCTCCATCTCCATCTCCATCACACCACCACCACTAACCAAAATATCCCCAAACCCGACTGTCGACGCCACGACCACCACCAACACTGCCTCCACAAATCACAACCAATCCACAACCACAACCACAACCATGCCACCATTATCTCCATCACAGCCGCAACCACCATCTCCAAAAATCACAACTACCATCTCATCTATCTTCATCTTAACCACACCGCAACCACCACCCCCACTAAAAAATCCCCTAATTGTCGTTCCCACCACGACCTCCACAAATCCACTACACCGCCATGACGTCCACAAGTCCACCATATTGCAACCACGATGCCGCACACCCATATACTGCCCTTTGTGAAGACGACTCCAAGAAAAAGCGTAAATGGCGAAGCTTTGGAATCCACCATAAAGTTTTTCAGGCGGAAGTAGCTTATGATGACGAATCAGTGGCATCACAGTCCGCTATTCGATCACAATGATGATAACAGTCTGATGTGCATTCTTTCGTCGGAGAGATGATGGAAAAGGTCAAGAGAGGGAAAAGAGGTTTTAGGGTTGGAATTGGGTAGGGGTGAGGGTGAGGGTTTTTACTGGGTTGGGTGTGGATTTTTCTAATTTTATTAGTTTATTATTAATATTTAAAAAATGTATTACCGTCTAGTTTTTGAGCAAAAAAAGCTTTAAACTTTAAATTAAGAACTCGAGAACCAGGGATGGCTGTAATTTCCAATAAATCAATTTAGCTATGATGAAAAGATGTCAAGAAAGGTGGAAATTGTTGTGTTGATATACTTACTTCTTTTTGGCCTTTCACACTTGGGCTCAACATTTGGCCCAATGGTTGGATAAATCGGAAACCTAGCTCAGCTGCTTCATCACTGTGGATCCTCGTGTTGTAGTTATGCGATTTTGGTTAAATGATGTTGAATGCTGAGATGATGCCACGTGGTTGACTGATAGTCATTGATGTGAGGGTTAATGATTTATTTCATTTAAATTCTCCTTTATCTCCTTTGTGAGATAATATTCTAGGGTTTTCTATTAGTGGTGTTGTTTCTATTCTTTTTGTAATATGTTCGACTTCTTTTGTTTGTAATTCATATTTCCTGATGATTTTTGGTGAGACTGTAAAATAGAGTGTTGTGAGGGTTTCTTGTCGGTTCTTAGTGAGCAATAACATTTGATTACTTGATATAATTATGATAGAAAAGAGATCAAGATGAGCAACTGTATTTTGAGGGTTTTCTAATTGATACCTTGAGTATTAGCTACTATTCCTATAAGCTTTGATTGTACTAGTGGATTTTGAGCACTAACCACTGTTCTGTGGATGCTCAACTAGTAAGTAGACATTTTGGTTAAACATTCGGATTTTAGGGCGAAAAATCTTAGTATTCTTACTTTCTGTTGAAGTTTTTGTTTTAAATTTGTTACAAAATTCCAACAAGTAGTATTAAAGTGTTCGATCGGAAGGAAAACTTATTCAATTATGGTTTAGTGGTTATTCTTGAAGGTTAAACCCTATATCTTCACATATCTGTACTTTTAAGGATTGAAACCTGGTTTGCAATGGAGGTATAAAACAAATAATGGTATTCTCTATTTTATAATTGTGATCTTCGATCATCTGGTGAAAATTTCTGACCCTATAATGTAATTCTTCTTGATCTCGTAATTTATTTTAGACCTCTTGAAAGAAACCCTCCTAGATCTTCCTTTGTCTAGGGTTTCACACAAGAACCGGGACTAAGAATTTGGTTTCTTCAAAATTACTATATTTCTTGGCATTGGTATATTATTTCTTGATTACATTGAATCTCTGTGCACATATTAAATTGCTTTTCTTAGTGAAATCACTGCATTGGTTGAAAATCAATGAACCCTTTTTTTCTTTTCAAATTTTTGATAAAGGAACCGTGGTTCGTACCTTCAAACTTCTCCAAAATGGGAATTACCAAGATAGACGTTGAAACTCGGGATGGCAAAGAAGACTTTAGTTTGTGGAGCTAGAAGATGAGAACTCTACTTGTAAAAGATGTGCAAGAGCCCTTGATGAATCTTGGGGACTTGATGTTGATGCCATTAAAAGAGTTGAACAAATTAAAATTGCATGGAGTACATTGTTTCTGCATTTGTCTGATAGTGTGAAGTAGGTAGAACTAAGACTATAGCAAAATTGTGGAAGAAATTGGACTGTACAAAACTAAAACACTTTCTAACTATATATGGAAACATTTTTTTGTTTCAAATTGATCCTCATGCTGATCTTGAGATAAACTTGGACAAAAGACTTTAGTTTGTGGAGCCAGAAGATGAGAACTCTACTTGTAAAAGATGTACAAGAGCCCTTGATGAATCTTGGGGACTTGATGCTGATGCCATTAAAAGAGCTGATCAAATTAAAATTGCATGGAGTACATTGTTTCTGCATTTATCTGATAGTGTGAAGTAGGTAGACTAAGATTATAGCAAAATTGTGGAAGAAATTGAACTCTGTGCAAAACTTACACACTTTCTAACTATGAGTGTGTTTGGTAGAGATTAAAATCGGATTAAAATTGAAAAATTAGCCGTTATTATAGACTTTTATTGGACGAGTGGGACCCAATAACGACTATATTTTCAATTTTAATTAGCTTTTAATCTCTACCAAACACGTCCAAATATGGAAACAATTTTTGAAAATACAAGGCTTCTTTGTCTAATAAATACAAGGCTTTCAAAAATGCCCTTGAATATGATGAGAATTTGTTACAGTTGATATTATTATTTCTTCTATGAGAAATAAAGAGATAGAATTTAAAAAATGATTCAAAGGATTCCTCTCAGTTTGATGACAAAGGTAGAAATTTTGCAAAAGGAAACAATAATAATTTTTCAAATAAAGATTTTGAAAATTGAAATGATTTTTCAGCAAAATCTGTAAAAGGCAAAACGAATAAAGAATAAAAATAAGGCTAAAGAGAAGAAGTGTTACTTTTGTGAAAAATTGGCCATTTTATAAAATATTGTTGTAGAAGAATTAAAGAGCTGAAAAATACTCAAAAAAGTTGAAAGTGGAGTTGCTATAGCTTATGAAGAAATTGCAACTTCAAATGGACAAGTCAATATTGCTAGTCACACCTCAATCAAAGATGCATAGATTCTTGATTCATGATGTACTTTTTATATGACACATTGTAAAAATTATTTTAATGATTTTTTTGAAATAAATGGTGGTCAAGGAACAAGGAGAAATGATTTTTCTAGCAAAATTAAAGGTATTTGAAAAATAATTTTAAAATTGAAAAATGAAATTGTTCTGATACTTAAAAAGATCAAATACGTTCCAAATTTGAAAAGAAATTTGATTTCTTTGGATATTCTTGATGATGAAGGTTATAATACTTTTGTCAACAAGGGAATTATTACTATTCAAAATAATTTTGCTGAAATCATTAAGATTCCTAAAACTAATGGGGTTTATATTTTAAAAGCTTCACCCTTGGTGGGTGATTCACTAGCCTCTGACGTCTCTCAAAATGATAAATTTGAATTATGGAAAAAAAGATTTGGTCATGTAACTAATAAAAATTTACTTCTGTTAAAAAAAAAACATCTGTTGGGTGCTGAAAATATCGAAAAATTGTCATTTTGTGAATATTGCATTTATGGTAAGCAAAATAAATTACCTTTTGTTGCAAATATACATAATATGAATCCATACTTGACTATTTGCATACTGATCTTTAGGGACTAGACTTTGTTTGTACATGTTCTAGTTATAAATATTTCATTTTCATAATTGATGACTTTTCTAGAAAAAGTCAGGATATTTTACTGCAAAATAAATCTAATACATGCCAACATTTTAAAGATTGGAAAACTCTTGTTGAAAATCAAGTTAATAAAAATTTTTAGGACTAATAATGATCTTGAATTTTACATAGATGAGCTTGACAATTTGTTTAAAGAAAATGATATTCTTATGCATTGAATTGTCACTTACACACCTCAACAAAATGAATTTTGAGAAGGAACGAATAGAACTCTTTTGGAGAAGGTCAAATGAATGTTAATCAACTCAAAACTTTCAAAATTATTTTGGAGAGAAGCTGTAAACACTATAGCTTACCTTATAAATAAATCTTCCACTAAATTTCTGCAATTTGATACTCATCATATTTGGAATGACCATCCTATTGATTACTCGTGATTAAGGATATTTGGATTTGCCATAGACGCACATCAAAATGAAGGAAAATTAGAACCTAGTGCAGTTAAAGTCATATTTCTATGCTATAGAGAAGTGGTAAAAGGATACAGGGTTTGTCATAAAAGATCAGGGTTTGTATATGGTCATCATTAATAGAAACGTAGTCTTTAATGAAAATTACATGTCCTGTATTAAGGAAAAACATAAAACTACTCATGAAAATAGCCATGTTGGGAACATATATTTTTTTTAAAATCATATTTCCACATATTTAAATCTTGGAAATGAAAATAAGATTGAGGTGGAGCAACCTCGAGAACATGTTACTGAACTTGAAATTGAAAATACAGAAGAGTTACAACCCGATAACCCTCTAGAAGATTATCAACTTGTAAGGGATAGAGTGAGAGAAGAAATTAAGTTATTTGCCAGATTTTATGAAGCAGATTTTGCTTCTACCCTCGGTGTACAAAAGTTTTTGAATAATGAGCCTGATTCTTATGAAAAGGCTATTGGTGGGAATGATGGAAGTCTTTGGCCTCCAACCATAAAAGATGAAATGCTTTCATTGGTTAAAAACAAGACCTGGGCCTTAGTAAATAAACTAGATGAGTAAAAAATTATAGATTGTAAATGGATTTATAAAATAAAAGATGGAGAAATCAAAAATAACGATGTGACATATAAGACCAGGTTAGTTGTCAAGGATTTTACCCAAATGGAAGGGATTGACTATAATGAAATATCTTCTCCTATAGCCAAATATACTTCTATAAGGATTTTACTATCTCTAGTTCTTAATTTGAATCTAAATTAGAACAATTAATATAAAAACTGCTTTCTTAAATGGAAACTTGGATGAAAAGATTAATATGTTTCAACCTAAAGGTTTTTAATAAAAGGGAAAAGAAAATTGTGTGTTACTTTTGCATAAATCTGTGTATGGAATGAGACAAATACCTAGAGTGATATAAAAGGTTTGACACCTTTATAAAGGGGCTTGATTTCAACGTAAGTGAATATGATCCATGTTTTTATTAAGTAATGGAGGTTCAAATTCTTACTATCTTCTATTATATGTGGATGATATGTTACTTGCTGGAAGTGATGTCTATGGAATTAATAAGATAAAACACAAGTTAAAACATGAATTTGAAATGAACGAATTAGAACATGTAAGAAGGATTTTAGGAATGGAGAATAAAAGAGATATAATTGGAAATAAACTATTTTTAACTCAATACTCTTACATTTCTAAAGTGTTAAATGGACTTTCTATGTCTCACGCTAAAACTGTAAGATAGTCTTTGGCCACTCATTTTAAACTATATATTGAACAATTTCTTAATATTGAAGAACAGATTAGGATGAAGAAAATTCCTTACGCTAAAGTTGTTGGTTCAATTATATATGTTATCTTATGTACTAGACCAAACTTAGCTTTTGCAGTAAGTGTTCTTAGTACATTCATGAGCAATCCTTGTGAGTATCACTAGGAGACCATGAAATGGCTACTAAGATATTTAAAGGGAACATCAAACCTTGGTTTAATGTTTAATAAATCCACCGAGGAAATTAATCTGAAAGGTTTTGTTGATTCAGACTTTGCTAGCAATAGTAACAACAGAAAATCTACTTCTCCTTGTATGTTTACTATAAATGATACTTGTATTCGTAGGAAATCCCAATTGCAGAAAATTGTAGCATCATCTATAGAAGATGAATATATTGCAGGTATAGATGTTGTAAAGGAAGGTATTTGGTTAAAAGGCCTGTTAAGTAAAATTAGTTATGATGAGAATAATGTCATATTATATTCCAATAGCCAGTCATCAATACATTTAAGTAAAAACCCTATTTTTAATAATAGGACAAAATATATTGATTTTAAATTTCATTTTTCGAAGAGATATCTTAGAAGAGGAAATTATGAAAATAGTAAAAGTATTTACTAAATGTAATCCTGCAAATATAGGAACTAAATATTATCTTTGCATAGATTTAGAGATTGTTTAAATCTCGCAAATGTTAATACTAGTTAAAAGTTTTTACGGAGAGTTAGAGCGAATGAAGCAAACAGTCAATATCTAAATCTATTTAGGTATGAAAGGTGTCAAGCAAGGTGAAGATCGTTGGGCAGATGTTGAATGCTGAGATGATGCCACGTGGTTGACTGATTGCTGTTGATGCAAGGATTATTTGCTTATTTCATTTAAAAAATACCCCCTTGTCTCCTTTGTAAGATAATATCCTTGGTGAGACTGTAAAATAGTGTTGTAAGGGTTCCTCGTCCGTTCTTGGTGAGCACTAAAATCTAGTTATTTGGTGCAATTGTGAGAGAGGAGAGATCGAGAGGAGAAACTATATTTCCGAGAGCTTTCTAGTCGATACCTTGAGTATTGGCCATTATTTTTGTACGCTTCGATTGAACTAGTAGATTTTGAGCATTAAAGATGCTCAACATAGTAAGTAAACCTTTTGACTGAACATCCGAACTTTAATACACAAAATCTTGATGTTCTATTGATGTGTTGATGTTTTTGATTTAAGTCTGTTAAATAATACCAGCGGTGTATAAACGGCTTATATATTTTCAGAAAGAAAATACATCTAAAGATTGCATAAGTTACAATTATAGTGAGAATAAGNCTTTAATACACAAAATCTTGATGTTCTATTGATGTGTTGATGTTTTTGATTTAAGTCTGTTAAATAATACCAGCGGTGTATAAACGGCTTATATATTTTCAGAAAGAAAATACATCTAAAGATTGCATAAGTTACAATTATAGTGAGAATAAGTTTTTGAAATTTCCTTATTTCTATAATAATTTTGCCAAAATAAAAATAAAAATTAATTTAA
>CAIGRN010143177.1:0-11817 GCA_903798345.1 Fraxinus anomala
TGCATCGATTATATATATTTAAAGTATTTACGTCCCAAGTTGATTGGATTTAGGGCATAATACTTACACATCAGTAGTAATAAAATACTGGCAAAAAGTTTCAGTTTTAACCCAGAATAATAATGCATATGGTACTAGATAATATCAACACCAGGAAGGGAAAACAATGTCTAATATCTAAAAACCACTTACATGGTACAAAGATGTCGATACCAAAGTTTCATAGGGCTCGTTAAGAGTAATCACACCTCCAACTCAAGCTGCTTCAGCCGAGGCACATCGTTATATCGAAATAATGTTATTTGCAGTCGCTCACTATCGTAGTTATCCTATGTGGTATACATGTGACGGTTAATGATTTGATACATAAGGCAATAAAAAACTATCACATTAATATATCATAGGATTAACTACCACATGTATGCCACATATGATAATCACGTAGTGAGTGACTACAAATAGCGTTACTCTTTTGTTTCCTTCAAAACAATGAAAACATTTTTTTCTAGAAAACATTTTATTGTTTTTGAAGTATAAATTCCTCCTTACAAAAACTATTGGTACCCTTTGGAGCCTAAATCCAATTTTCAAACTTCCATTATATAAAGCACACCAAAGTTTCCTAACTTTCCTATGTGGGATATGTGTTTGGCAATTTTCAATAAATCAAATTCTTCACTAATTTATAATTTCAGGTAGATTATTTTGAGATCAAATATTTCATTAAATTCTAAATGTTTTTGATAAATAAATATATCATATTAATCAACTCGCGGAGTAGAATATAAATATGCTTGGTCCCCTTAAAATCGAAGTATGGGTTCCACTAAAATTGGGCTCAAATTTAACCAATTTCACTAGTTAATATACAATTTCCAACAGTCCTCCAAATGAATAAAATATGTTGGCATTTTTCCAAACAACATCTGCTGTATTTTTTTGAAGTATAAATGAAGAAAGCTGTATTGAGATAAGTAACCAAAGACTTTGAACTTTCTATAGTAAATTATATCGGATTTACTTGGTCAATCATTAGCAAGATGCTTTAAACAGTTAGTCGTTCATGTAAACCTAGACAATAAAAGTCAGACAATTCCCTCCGAACACATTGGTTCTCACGTTTGTACCCATTTTGGCCTTGGACATCTCTTGGTTAAAGAGTGTTTTTTATAGAATTTATCTTCATATAACTCTCATAGAAGTGGCCCCTTCTCACCCAAATAGATGATTTTCATAAAGAGTATTTTATTATACTACAATTGAACGAATCAAGATATAGAAATTTTTAAAAGTGTAACTTAAATCTATTTCGCGACATTTAGGCACCGGCTCATCATAGAAATGGGTAGGAGTAAAAAATCTCCCTAGTGCAAATTGAGTTTTTTACAGTTCGATTGTCCCATTGAACCTAGATTTTTAGGATATCTAGTCAACTAGGTTGGATTTCCACTATGGAAACTCTTGATTATTTTATTGGTTATAACTTCATGCTCTTAGATGAACTTCCGACTTATAAAAAAGAAATGAATAACATAATTGAAAAAATGAAGTTAGTTTCAAGCATTGCTCTAGCCGAGAGCATTACTTAAGGCCCAATCAAACTCCATTTCTTTACAAAGCATGTCGTATAAATCCTTTTTGATTTCAATCCATTACTTTCAAATAAGGGCTAAAAATACTCTAGATCTATCTTCATCACCCTCCATTCCCAATAAAAAAAATAGAGCCTAGGGGCTGTTTGATCATTTTCATTGTTAGAATTAGGATGTGACCCGAATTCTATTTTCTAAATTCTAGTTGAAATTCTATTTGAAAGTCTAATTAGAAGTTGGAATTTATGTTGGACTTGAAATTGTTAAGATATGGATTAGAGAGAAATTTTCGGTGCTTTTCCACTAGCCTACTGCTCAAGCAATACTGTTACAATTATATCCCGAGAGTGGTGCCCTTTAGGGCTTGAGCAGCGCTCATCCGACCGAAGCCCATTTTCACGTGTAAAAGTGTTTTGAGCATTTGTTTCCATCTATAACTTTACTCTTAGGGATTTGGAAGTCCCTTATATATATTTAGCTCTTCATTATATTTAAGACTAAGTTAGAAACATTGTATACACTAAATTTTTGTATTTTTTCTCCATATTATAATAAAATCTTTATTTTCTGCAAATTACATTATTCTTGTTTTATGAGATTTTCATTTCATTTTGTGCTTATAATCTCATGTTTTCTTCAATAAATTGGGATCAGATTAATCTGATTCCAGTTTTCTTCATAACAAATTGGTATCAGAACTTTTGCCTTTGAAATTCTTGGGAAGATCGAGATTTTGATCAAGTTAAGATCTCAACTTGATTTTTCGTGATGGCAACAATGAAATATGATATTCCATAATTAGATCGAAAAACAAGATTCTCTTTATGACATGTAAAAATGCAAGCATCACTCAAATGGATTTAAACGACGCATTGTTGAGATTTGGCAAGATGTCCACAACTGGAACTCCGAAAGAGAAACATCAGAGGGATCGAAAGTCCCTATCTCAAATATAATTTCATCTTTCAAATACTATTCTTCAAAATGTTTTGAAAGAGAAGTTAGTCGTTGTACTATGGTTAAAATTGGAGTAATTATGCATGACAAAGAATCTTACTAGCAAAATTACATCTGAAGCATTCTCATCGTATGACAGAAGGTACATCTCTTGAGGATCACCTAATTGTTTTCAAGGAAATCGTCGATGATTTGAAAGCCTTAGAGGTCAAATATGATAAAAAAGATTTGGAATTGATTTTATTTTGTTTTTTGCTTCCTTCATACGTGTCTTTTAGAGATACGATTTTATATAGTTGTGATACTTTCACAATCAAAGAAGTCTATGATACTTTATATTAAAGGAGAAGATGAAGTATCTTGTTGCATTTGAGGTTCATATAGATGGCCTCATTATTTATGGTGATAGTGTAAGGGACAAGTCAAGATCTAACTACAAAATTGTAATTATTGCAAGAAAAAAAGGGTACTTGATAAATGATTGTTATAAGTTGTAGAATAAAGCAAAATTAACTGTAAATCGATAATCATAAACTTCAGTGAAAGTAAGTATTGCAAAAAATCCTATTAGTAATAGAGGACTTTTACTTTTATCTGACTACAACTCCAAACCTGACGAGATTTGGATTCTTGATACAACTTGCATTTTTAACATGTCTTCCAATCAGGATTTGTTTTCAACATATGAAAAAGTTTCAAAAGATGTTGTGATGACCGGTAATAATACATATTGTTAGATAGCTGGTATTGGTCAAGTCGAAATAAAGATATTTGATGGGACGATTAGAACACTTGATGTAGTGAAACACTTTCCACATTTGAAAAGAAATATTATATCCTTAAGTACTCTTGATTCAAAAGAGTACATGCATACTGTTGAAATTGAGACTTGAAAGTTAGTAAAGAAGCCTAAGTTTTGTTAAAGGGACGTAGAAAATTCTAGTTTTGGTAAAGTGACGTAGAAGTCTATGATACTCTATATTAAAGGAGAAGATGAAGTATCTTGTTGCATTTGAGGTTCATATAGATGGCCTCATTATTAATGGTGATAGTGTAAGGGACAAGTCAAGATCTAACTACAAAATTGTAATTATTGCAAGAAGAAAAGGGCACTTGATAAATGATTGTTATAAGTTGCAGAATAAAGCAAAATTAACTGTAAATTGATAATCATAAACTTCAGGGAAAGTAAGTATTGTAAAAAAATCCTATCTGTAATAGAGGACTTTTACTTTTGTCTGACTACAACTCCAAACTTGACGATGTTTGGATTCTTGATACAACTTGCACTTTTCATATGTCTTTCAATTAGGATTTATTTTCAACATATGAAAAAGTTTCAAAAGATATTGTGATGACCGATAATAATACACCTTGTTAGATAGCTGGTATTAGTCAGGTCGAAATAAAGATATTTGATGTGACGATTAAAACACTTGATGTAGTGAAACACGTTCCACATTTGAAAAGAAATATTATATCCTTAAGTACTCTTGATTCAAAAGAGTATATGTATACTTTTAAAATTGGAGACTTGAAAGATAGTAAAGAAGCATAAGTTTTGTTAAAGGGACGTAGAAAATTCTAGTTGTATGTATTGCAATGTTATACATAATCTTCAATCAATCAGCATATTTTCACAACTTAAGTGGATTTGGAGTTGGATTATATACTGTTGAAGTCTATTTTGGGGTCTTTTTTTGAAGATTACATCTCAATTGAATTTAGAAATTATGGGTAATATTGCTTTGCTACAATTATCGATGGTGCCATTGTATTTAGTTACTAGTAACATACCCATTTTTTATCGTAACCCTCCACACAGGTACAATGTTGCTGAATAGTTGATTATGTTTTGAATGTGGTTAAGGGTATTGATTCTAGCCAAGGTCCTTCTTATGATGCATTCAGTTTTGGTGATTCTATTTCAGAGCTTTTTCTAACCTGTTTGGTAATGTCCAAGTTCAGTGCTTGAAATTTTGTTAATATTCAGTTATTGAGTTTTGCCCTAGTTGGGTGGTAGAGTTTTGGAGAATATTTTTAATTGAAAATTTTGATAGAGAAATTCGTTTGTGTTTTTTGTTGAAGAGTTGAAGTTTATTCTTTGCAGAAGAATTTGTTTGCAAGTGGAAAATTTTTGAAATTTGTTCATTACAATAAAATTCGTGTCAAGGTAGACTTTGTTAGAATTAAGTGTGACCTGAATTCTATTTAAAATGTTATTTAGAATCCTATTTGAAGTCCATTTGATAAATTCTAGTTGAAATTCTATTTAGATGCCCAATTGAGAATTAGAATTTGTGTTGAACTTGAAGATATCAAAATATGGACCAGTGAGAAAATTTTGACGCTTTTCCGTTAGCCTACCATTCGAGCAATGTCATCGCAATTATATCCCCGAGAGCTAATGCCCACCTAGAGCTGGAGTGGCTTTCGTTCGTCCCATGCCCTTTTTGGCGTTTTGAGCATTCATTTCCATCTATAGCTCTACTTTTAGGGTTTTGGGCGTTCTCTATATATATTTTGCTCTTCATTTTATTCAGGACTAAGTTAGAAACATTATAAATACAAAATATTTGTATCGTTTCTCCATATTATAATAAAATTTTCATTCTCTGCAAATTACATTATTCTTATATTTTTTAGATCTTTATTTCATATTGTATTTATAATATCATATTTTCTCAAACTAATTGGTATTGGATTAATCCAGTTCCAATTTTCTTCTTAACATTCATAATTAGGTTTTCCGTAGGACTTTTGTACTTAAACAAGAGTTAGGGCTTCGTTATAGTTTTTTTTTTTTTTTTTTTTTTTTAAAACAAAAATTAGAATTTTGGAGATTTCTTATTTCTTCAATTCTTTGTATTTGATATTTCAATCAATTTTGTTCTATATTGATATTTCAATATCATAATAAAAATACTAATATGAAATAATAGTTGAAATACTACTATAAACTTAACCTCAATAAATAAATAAATAAATTCTAAAACCTTCAAATAATACTAAAATCTTAAAACTGTCAAATAATTGATAATTTTCATGTGGTTTGAATCATTCTCCCAGTATGGAGAAAATTCATCTTCGATATTTAAGTGGACATTGTTTCCACTTTATTGGGCCAATAATAAAGCATCAAGCAGGTGTATCATCCTTGTGAGTTATTGTTCGATCNAATAAATAAATAAATAAATTCTAAAACCTTCAAATAATACTAAAATCTTAAAACTGTCAAATAATTGATAATTTTCATGTGGTTTGAATCATTCTCCCAGTATGGAGAAAATTCATCTTCGATATTTAAGTGGACATTGTTTCCACTTTATTGGGCCAATAATAAAGCATCAAGCAGGTGTATCATCCTTGTGAGTTATTGTTCGATCTGCATCATGTAGTCATGATCATAAGCATTCTCGAATTGTATTTAATAATTTTAATATCTCCCGTTATAGGAGCGAGCCTGTCTCGGATAATGATTGATGCAGAGTAGGGTGCACAGAAGCGTAAGAATACGAAATCCAACTCTAAGAGGTGGATGGGTGGTTGGTTGGATGTGGATTAAAATAATTTCAAAAATCCTACTTGTACAATCACTAGAGGGTTGTAATTTTTACAGCTTACTTCTGTTGCATTTAAGTTAAGCCAAACTTACTTTTAGTCCTACTTCAATCTAGAATATATATACATTACACATATATCCATTACAAATTCTTGGAAATGCACTAATTTTCCGCTCCTTCTTCATTTTGTTATTTAAAGATAATATTTAAATGATTTATTAATTAATTTAAATTTTTAGAAGAGATTCAACATTGTATCTAAATACACAAATGTCTTTAATTCAAGTCTCATCGTCGCCCATTAAATCAAATTGTATATGTACAAGATTTTGAGGGAATGTGTTTATCAAATCCTTTAATACCTAAAGTCAGACCAGTATTCATTTGAAAATCACTTTGTTATTTCCTTAGGAAATAAGAAGTCCATCATATTCAAGTCTTGGAACCCATGCTAGGTTGCTTAATACCTGTGTTTGATCTGCAATATTGACATGGTTAAGATTGTGTCAATCTTGATAACTACTCATCTTAAATAAGTGAATTCACATGGCTTCGAATCTTGTATTTTCTGGTTGGTTCTCATAAAACTAAGTTGGGATTCCCTTTGGACAGGGGCATCATAATGATAGTCACAACCCCAACAATCTATTGCATTAATTTTTCCTATAAAGATTCACATGCAATGCTGATTTTAGGGTGGGAAAAAGTTTTGCACTGAGTTTGAGACTATAAAGTCATCGTTGCTTCCTTTTTCATCTTTTGCCATGTTTTTGTGTGTTTGATTTTATTATGCTTCACAAGATTGCACAAGTAACAGATGTGCAAAAAGTTAATTTGAGTCGATTAGAGGTTGACTATTGTGACAAAGACGTGATGATTAACAATTCGAAATTAAAACATTAACCACATTATAAGCGTTTGTTTGAGAAAAAAAATTTAAGCAAAAAAGAGATTGTATGATTAAAAGTGAGGATATACAATGAAAAATAATGTAGGGGAAAGCCGCTTTTAAAAAAAAACGAAAAAATTGATTCGAACATGGACTCAGTTACCATACTATAAAGCAAAAGAAATCACTAGTCTAATTTTCATCAAATTGGACCGCCATATACTGATATACATATACGCCAATATATCCATATAAAAATACATAACCTCCATTTTCTTCTCCCTCTACTTTCTTCTTCTTCACCATTCATCCCCAGTCTACTAAGATTTATCATCTTCTTTTTCTTTTGTCAACGACAGGCTCAAAGAATTCAGGTAATTTCTTTAATTCCAATATTTTTTTTCTAAGTATCTCATCACAGATAGGGTAATTTCATGTTGAAAATCATGTAGTTCAACTGGGTGGAATAACTAACCCTATATACAGTGAAAACAAGACTCATTTTATAATTGTTTAAAATCTATGTAAGTAAATATAAAACAATCAATTTAACACACAACTTCGAATACGGTTTGTGGTTTCCATGTTTCACTATCTCTCATCGTTTTCTTTGCGTATTTTTCTTTAACATCTGTATTGTTGGAATACGAAGCTTTTCTTTAGAGCCAAAGGCTTCGTTAATTTCTATCAATGATTTGAAACAGGCCTGGTTTTGATCAGAAAAAAATGATAACCTGATCGAAAATTAATCCAGTTATAACCTAGAAACTGTTCTTAAACAATCAGAACGAAACTTTAAAAGAAAATATTTGTCAAGGACTTTGAATCATGCTATATTGTTATATTCTTGATGTCACATTAAAAAAAAAGGACAATCCTAGTAAGGGATATATTATTATAATTTTTATTTTTTTAACATTGATAGAGATGAACTTGTTCATTTTATTAATTATTTTTTACTTCTAGTTCGATACATTGACCAATGACTCTTTGCCTTTTCTGTGTAATTGCGAATTTTAATACATTGATATTTTACTATTCTTTCTTGTAAGCCTATATGATTTGAAATAAAGGTAACTGATGATGATAAATTCGTGATACTATAATAAGTTATGTTACTTCTCTGATTTTTTTTTAAAATTTTTGGTTAAATCTTTCACATTATGCATATTCTGCTCTAATTTTTCAAATATCCATCCTAGAATTACTTAAATATCTACCCTACATTCTAACAATAAATGCTATATTCAGATGTGTGTAAATCTAAGCATACATTAAACTCCCAATTGATTAAATACATGGAAGTTTGTGTATTTCATTTTCTTTAAGTTTATCATTAGAGTGTTGATTAAGACTAAAGTTATATTCCTTATTAATAGGGGTACCATCTGATTTACATTCTACGATCCCAAATCTTGTAAGAACTTTATCGATATAGCTATTTTGTGATAATCCAAAAATATCTCAAGAACGATATCACAACAGAAATTTCTTAGTTTCGTGCAATAAGTCTATATTATTACAAACAAAAGTATGTCATCATGCAATATTAGGAAAATATGCTTACTCTCACTAAACTTACACAATCATCAACTGCATTTACCTCAAAATCAAATGAGATAATTATTTGATAAAATGTGTTATATTATTGACGGGAAGCCTGTTTAAATTTAGAGATGGATTTTTTTTAAAAAAATTTGTAAACCTTCTGACGTACCTTAAGATAAAATGTGTCACGAATGTCATAATAGTCTTAAAAGAGTCTTTCATAGAAATTGGAAAGAAAATCTCTTTAATGTCAATGCCTTTTTTTTGAATAAAACCATTTGCAACAAGAAAGATACCTATATTTCTCCACATTACTTTTTGAATCTCTCTTAATTTTAAATGTCCATTTAAAATTAATGGGCTTCGTACCTTCAGGTAATGGGATAAGTTTCCAAACGTCATTGTTACTCATGAACGTTATCTCTTTATTCACGACATCAATCCACTCTTAAAAATTATTCTTTTGCATGGCTTGATGAAAATTGATTGATTAGATATTTTTCTATTAATCCAATGCCATCCTTATTATCTTGGAGGAAGATTATAACTTATCTGAAATTGTATTTCTGTTCTCTCTAGTGGATTTCCTTAATGACATTTGTTCTTAAGATTGTTAAGTTTATTTTTTTGGAACAATCTCTTGATTGTGTATAGGGGGTTTTATAATATTATTTTGATCAGAAATTGCTTCTTGAATAAGATGTGGATAAAGAATTTATCACTTGTCCTGATAATTATCAATTGCAACAGAAGAAACCTAATAGTAGGGTATTTAAAAATTTTGTACCCCCTTATTAGTTGTTTTACTTGGAATTTTATTGAAAATTTAAGTTGCTATCTTTAGTGCTTCAACCTAGAGAAATTCTAGTGTACTATGAGACAATTTCACATTCATCTAGGAATTTAGCAAAAAATCATAGATGTTGTTCTCCTAATTTGTAATCACCACTATGATAAGTTCTAACTTGTTTAATTCTTTTGCTGAGTTAATTTCCAACATAACCTTTGTATGCCTTGAACATGTCAAGTGTTTGGAATTCCTTATGAATGGGATACATGTAGCCATAATGAGAAAAATGGTCTATAAACATAATAAGTAGTTGTTGACCATTCTAAAAAGTCGAAAGGAATTACTCACAGATATCCGTATGAATTAGGTCTAAGACGATCGAATTTCCATTGGCACCTATCTCATTATATTTATTTATTTTCTCTTAATGTAATTAACACAAATATTAAAGTCCGTAAAATAATGTGATCAATAATTTCTTCTGACACAAGCTATTTATTTCTCTTTTGAGAAATGTGACATGATCGTTTGTACCATAATGAAGCGAAATTCTTATTGGTTAATTTATATTTAATACCACTTATATTCACATGCAATGTTACTTTATAAGAAGTAATCATATTAAGCAAATATATGTATCATAATCGAATAAAGAATTGATACCCACAATATTTGAATTAAGAAAAAGATCAAACTGACTACTTTCATTTGAACAAGGGTAATCAAATTTGTCAAATATAGAATAGAAACCAAATTCTGTATAAAAGACGGTATCGTCAATATCTCTTTCATATTACAATGATAACTAGTCTTTAATAATAACCTAAAATTTCATATAGCCTCAACTCTAACTGATTTGGCATCACACTAAATAGATAAATCTTTTAGCATCAATTAACTTTAGACTGTTCAGGCAACCCTGCGTAGACAAGCTTATTTGAATAGTGACACCGAAATTTATCTACTAAATGTGTCTAAGTATTGATATTAAATTAACCTTAGAACAGACTAAAGTGAGAAGTGTACTTTACTTTACAATACAAGCGTAGTATTTAGTACAATCTCCCTTTACGTTTCTCAAATTTTCACAAAAGTAACAGTCAAATTTATCATTTTCAGGCTTTTGTCATTTATTTTGAATCGAATTGGATGCAACTTTCTTTTTCTTTATAACTTGTCCTTAAAGGTATTTGTCAAGTGAGTAATATCAATTTTATCTTGCTTTAGCATTTCTTCTTGCACATAATATGAAATGAGCCCGTCAAGTCCATTTTCCCTTTGACAGTTGTTACTGATATTAAATTAACTGAATTGTGTAATAATAGAAATCAAAACTAAATGCACGAGTAAATCATCAAACAGCTCAAGCTTTAATACATTTAGTTTTGAAGTAAGATGAGACATATCTATGATGTACCTTATGATTTCTTTAGCTCTATAGTTTAGCGAAACTAAGTTCACTAAAAGAGTGCTAATTTCGACCTTATTGCCTTATTTTTCAATTTTGTTGAGAAGTTCTTTGAATTAGTTACCTTAGCACTCCTAATTGTTACTGGAATTCCACACTTCATCATCATAAGACTCATGTGTTTTAAACAATTACACTTATCTGAATCCTATTTTCAATTAGCGAAACTCTTATGTGTAAGAGTAGTGGATTATTCGGTCATTAATGTAAGGTCTAGATTCATACCACCAAGAACGATACAAACGTTCTTTTTCCAGCCCTTAAACTTTGGTTCAAACATAGGAATTGAATTGACGATGACGATATTGTAAAAATTAATGGATTAAGTAAATATAGAACTTAAATCTAAATAATATGTTCACATGGGAATCAATAGTGGACAATCGATAATTTCAAATAATGGTGTGCCCCCATCACAAAAGACGGAACACAACATTAACATTTAGTCTTTGGGCAGAAAAATATCAATTTGTAAATGGTATTCTTGGTGTAGTAATCAGATATGGACAATAAATCAAGTCAACATCAAATATATCTTTGGACCGACTAAATGTTCATATAATGAAAAACTTTATAATTGTCAAATATTTATTACTACATGCATACAAATAATTCGGTCAAATATTAACCATTGACTCTTTGCCTTTTCTGTGTAATTGCGAGTTTTAGCCACTGTTTGATATCCATTCTATTTCTCTTTTTTTTCTCTTTCTTCATTTCAATCACACATTCTATCAATAAAATAATATTACACATAAACCAAAAAAATTTCCTTACTTTTTAACCACGTATTCTTCCATCAATCACTATTCCAAAATTTATTCTTTCCCCAAAATGGGTGTCAAACACAAGCTTAATACATTGATATTATGCTATGAGTTCTTTCTTGTAAGCCTATATGATTTGAAATAAAGGTAATTGATGATTATGAATTTGTGATACTATAATAAGTTATGTTAATTCTCTGTTTTTTGTTTTTTTTTTAATTTTTGGTTAATCTTTCACATTAT
>CAIGRN010143182.1:0-11040 GCA_903798345.1 Fraxinus anomala
ATAAAATACTCTATAAATTAATAACTATTCATTTATTAATAATTTAATAAATTATTCATCGATAAATTAACGATATCCCTTGAGATAATTATTTTATTATTCCGCTTAATATAGGGAAAATGGGATGACTCTATAACTCGAACTCCGATCTGGTATCCACATCGCACGCACAGTACAGTTTTGTTTCTCTCTCGCAAATAAAAATCTGAAATCCACTATTTGGTTTCTTCTCGTTTCCTCTTTCTCTCTATAATCCTTGCATTTCGTACACGCACAATAATTAGGGATAGGTTTAGGGTTTGGTCCTGTGAGTTTTAGTGACTATCACGCGATGTATGCTGATCGAGTGGAGGCGGAGGCCCAGGCTAGTAGGTCGATTAAGGATAGGCTTAACGGTAATTCAGCCGCCGATTCTGGCCGACGGAGGCTTGTCTCCGGCAAGAGGTCATCCTTTTCATTTCTCGACATGCTTATTTATGTCTGTACACTAAATTCCTGTCTTGTATTGTGTTTTATGATTTGAATTGATTTGCTTATAAGTTTTTAGCAATGGCATTGCGTTGTCTTGCTTAAGAAAACTGTATATTTTCTTCATATTAGTTAGGCATTATTTTTTCGATGAGATTTTTTTTAGTAATATAGTTACCGATCTGTCAAAAGTGGCCGGAAATTTATATTGGGGGTTGTTTACTAATTGTAATGGGAAGAAGAAATATTGATGTTAAATATTTGGAATCTTTTATTGTTTTCTTTCTTTTTTTATGCACTCCCATTTTTGGGATTGGTAAGATAATGTAAGATCAAAATGCATAGTTTCTAATATTTAGAACTCAGAATAGAAAAAAGAAAACTAATAATCCTTTTTTTGGTGCCCTTTCTAGGATATTAAGTCCTGATAATAATTTGAGGTGTATACGAGCCAGTACATATTATATGGAAAGAGAGTGTTAAGTTAATTACGCTAAACATCTGTTCACATAGCCAATGAACCAGAGCACCATCTCTGGGGAGTAGTATTAAACAATATGGGAGCCTTTTTTGCATTTACTGATAAAAAAACACTTTTTATTTAGCAAATTAATTATTGTGCAGGCAAAGAGAAGATGATGACAAATGGGAACATGATCTTTTTGAGGAGAATGAACCTCAAGTTCCAAGTATACAGTGTTTATGTTGCTTTAGTTTGCAAGAAATATATTGTTACTCTGTTTACTTTTGTTATGCATCTTTAATATTAAGTTAATGGCCTGCGTAGACCGCAGAATTGGTGTGAAAGATCTTCGCTTGAAGCTCCAAAGAAAGAGCATCGATCAAGGTTCCCAAAGTGAGAGGGGGTCAATTTCAGGAGGTACAAGGGATCTGCGGGAGAAGCTCTCCGGTTCATTATATTCTCGGGCAGTGGAAGCTAAGCCTCTGCAGCCGAGGTCGAAGCCAGCTCCTGACGTCAGTAAACCTACTAGGAAAAGTGCCATAGCTGAAGCCACTGTGCCAGATACCAAAAGAGTTGCTGGCCCAGGTTCTGAAAAGAAGACTCAGCAGAAGGCAGGATTGATACCACCTCTCCTCTTATCTGATTGCTTTCTTTATATTTTATGATTTCCCCCCTCCCCTCTGGTTTTTGGGGAATTTTTTTTTTTTTTTTTTAAAGTGTGTTGGGTTGGGGGTGATACTGAATTGCACAAAAACAATGATGTAATTTACAATTATGTATTCACCCCTAAAGGTCACATCTTCAATGCAGGCTGAATCAGTGGATAATTTCCTGCAGTCCCTTGGTCTCGAGAAATATTCAATTACGTTTCAGGCTGAAGAAGTACGTGGATCTATTGTATTAGTTTATGTATTTATGGGCTAAGGTCATTAATTATTTATTTAGCCACTTTTGTTGTTTTTGGCAGGTTGATATGACAGCACTAGTACACATGGGTGATGAAGACCTGAAAGCTTTGGGAATACCAATGGTGAGCATTCAAGATTTCACAATTATATCAAATTGTCTTTGTTAACACTTAGTGTCACGACTAAGTTCATTACTTTTGTTCAGAATTGAAGTATTCCTTTTAATGATGCACTGTTTGTTTTGCTTTTTTTCTCGTTCATATTCTTAGATGGATGAGCTTATATAATTGGCAGTTTTTCTTTTATCTTTATTGCCGAACATATCATTGCTAAGGTCTTGGGCTCTATTGCTGAAAATCTGGTCACTCTTCAACTATTTCCAAGATTCATCTCTCACTTGGCTCACCTTTAAACAAATTTCTTCTTGATTGTTCTCCCCGTTGTCATTTTTTTCTCTATCTTTCCTTTTCCTTCTGTTTTGCTTAAGCTATATTCAACCGCTGACCATATTCTCTTGCTGAAAACTGAGTGGGATATAGGTCGGTTTTTGAGAAGGAAAATCAGGTGAAGAGAGATTTGATGCCCTGGTTTGGTGGTTTCATTTGGAAAGTGAACTGTCAAAAAATCTTTGGAAGGTTTTGAGTCAATGGGAGCTTTTGGATCTAGAATAATTAAATGCACCAGATTTAAACAGGTTCGAGCTTCTTCAGCTAGTCAAATAATGAGCTGAGTATACGAAGTAACACAATCATTGTTATGAATAGTTTGTGTTTAATGGATTTCCTCGGGAGAGCTCTGTTATTTTCTCTTTTTACTTTGGGGATGTATTGTCAGGCTTGGCCTTTATTAGACCATGTACATTTTCTGGCATTTTGAGCTCCTATAACAAGTCAATCAACACTTGCATCCCTAGTAACCTATAATCCATTTTCCAAATAATGATTTAAGTATGCGACAAGGATTATCGTAAATGTGACTGTGGTCATTATAAATTTAGTTTAATTGTTGGCTTACATCTCTGTTTGTCTTGGGTTAGTGATGAGTAATTGTTTTAGAATTTTCTTAAATGTGCTAAGAAAATGAGTGATGAGAACATATTTGATACACCTTCCATTCCATAAAGATAGTCCATTTTTCTTTTTGGTTTGTCCCAAATTATAGTCATATTTCTTATTGGAGAATGTAGTTAATATATTAGTTTCCTAATGTGCCCCTATTTAATGTGCTTTGTTATTACAAATATAAACAACTCCATTATTCAATTGTAGTTGGAACAATAAATTAAAAACTAAAAAAAATCTCTCATGACATTTATTCATTTGTATTTGTATTGGATGACTTTGGAATGTTAGTTACCTTAATTTTTGCATTAAGCAATGTTTAGTACCAAGTATAGTTTAATTACCTTGAATATTACATGCATAATTTAATTATCTTGAATATTGATTACATTAATGCAGGGTTTTATTAAGAAAAATGATAGTAAAATTTATTATTTCAACTATATTAATTAAATTTTCTTAATCTGTGTGGAAAAAAATATGACTTTTTATGGGACGGAGGGAGCATTACATTTTTATTGTAATTCTTTTTCTTCTATTATAGTTTACAACCCTTTCTAACTAAAATAAATAACTATTAGTAATTATGAAATTTTGGTTGGCCCAACATGTGAATCATTGATACATTGTTTTAAGTTCAATTTATATAGCTAGAAAATATTGACTAAAACCAGAATACTAGTAATCATAATAAGCATATTAACAATGTTAATAAGCACGATGATGATTACTACTACTTTATGCTAGTAATCTTAAATCTCGGGTGTTTCTTGCCAATTTAAATATCCGATGCTAGGTAGAATAAGAATGATTGAACTTGGAATTGTGGAATATGTTTGGAATGGGCTGAGGAGAAGAGAGCTAGTTTTATTGAACATGCTAGTATTTTATCTTCTTCTGACTTCTTCAAGGAGCGAGTTGCCTACTTTTTCGCATGAAGCTCACTTTTCTCATTACATTTCTAAAATAGTACTATATTTCAGAGCTGATCTTGATAATTTTTCTTAACCTAGAGCATACTTAGATGGCATCAGCTAGTCTTTACGCCAAGAAGGGACTTTCATTTCCTTGCATTATCGACTTTCTTCCAATTATTAATTTCAATCTCATGGGTGGTTGCTTCTATGGTTTCAGGGTCCAAGAAAGAAGATACTTCTAGCACTGGAGTTGAAAGTCTGATATCCGAGTGGGATGAGGTTATTTGGTATCCTATTGATCATTCCTCTCTCTGATTACCGGTCAATCTTTAAATGCTGCAAGTCTGGTATATGGGGTAATTTTCAATTTATTATCAGGTAACTGGAATGATCTATGTATTTGCAAAACAGATTGGAGAATGTTAAGTTCGTAGTGATTAGTTGCTTTATTTTGTTAAATTGGTTTCCTAGTCGTTTGATATATACATTCCATATCGATCTTCTATAACCATGTTCTTGGAGCTGTACTTCTTTACCCACCCCTGTTAACTCAATTCAGATAGAAATTGGCTTCTGAAAAAGAATTGAACTTGACACCGCAAAGGCCAGACTTTTTGTGTCAAGTTCATATCCTTGCATAGTCTTGAATGGGAATCGAGTTTTACTGAACTATATTCTTGCATTTATATGAAGTTTAAGCTTTAGATCTCTGAAGAAATGGAAGTTACGCTTGTCATTTTATTTCTTGGTACTCTTACCTGTGATATACTTAAAAAACAGAATTTCAATCGCACTTCGCTGGTTAATGAAACTTTTGAAACTAAATTTTGTATCTAAATGTTTGTCGTGCAGACAAATATATGAGCTTCGACCTGTTTGCAGAATCATCATATTTATAAAGTGCAGATGAGTGCAAAACATTCAGTTGACGATTTTGTCCTTGTATATTTAATTTTTGGTTCAACGAAAGCCAAAGAAGATTCTATAAATGTCAATATAACAAATCAATGAGAAAGGGATATCAAATGCCCATCCAACAAGGGCCAAAAGTTCAACAAAATCTATCCATTCTGAGAAATAAAAGAACATTACAAGTGAACTTCTCATCCACGTGATCAAGTCACTCCTCGGTCGGAAAAACCGAAACAGATATCCTAAAGTTGGATCGGAGAAACCAAAATCAAGATGACAAAGTTTGCAAAAACTATAACAATACTGGATGAACCGGCTAAACCCTGCTGTTAAAATCCCTTCTACGTGAACACTGAAAGATCAAGAGCTGGCTGATCGTGATCATTGTCACCATCCGTTACCCAAAACAAATTTCTAAATTTCTTACAGTTCGATTCCATCAAGTTTCTCAACTGCGAAAACCATGAGCTTGGTTCTGAAGATTCTGGTTATCTTCTAATAAACGATCATACTCTAGAAGCAGATCTGCAGCTTGTTTCTGTAGAGCAACAACATGAGCTTCAGCTGTTTCAACCTTCTTGTCTTTTTCTGCAGACTCCGACTTAAGCTTATTCAAATTGTCCGTCAAACTAGAGATTCCTTTCTGTAATCGTTTTACTTCTTCAGCAGCTTTCTCTTCCTTTTCCTTCAGTTGCAACTTTTCTTTCTCAAGCCTCTCAACTTCTTGTTTCGAGTCTCCAGAACTACTCCTAAGTTTGATCAATTTCCGCATATAATGGTGCATTCTATCAATTAAAAACGCAAGGAAGAGAGAGAACCCTACAAGATCAAGTTCAGACAGTTAAAAGACTAGACAGCAGAAGCAGAACTATATATATAACATTTTGAAGAATATGAAATAAATGTATTAATTCTCAATTAATTAACATTCACATTCATTTAAGTAATATTCATCTTCATTTATGCGTTATTAATTCTAATTATTAAGTTAATTAGAATTTCAAATTCAAGAATGAATTTTATTATTCACGTCTATGTATACTAATTAACATTCATTTTTTACTTAATTGGAAATTAAATAAATAATTTAGCATTCATTGTCACATATATATTCCCTGGTATTAATAATAAATTAATTAACATTCATGAACATTCAAATATTACTTTTACATCACTTATAAAACATTTTATAATAACGTCCAATGAGCGTTCAACGTTGACTAGTAGATCAAGCTAAAGGAGTGGCGAAAATGGATTCGATGGGGCTGACCTCAATTTTACTGAGAACGAGACTGGGTATATAAAAAAAAAGTACAGAGAAACCTGGTCTACTATTGCAATAACAAATTTCGGGCCTCAGGCGAGTCAAGAAACAAAGAGAGAGGCTGCATCCAGAAAGAAACGCCAATGTTCAACTAAATTAAACATGCACAACAAATTAGCAACAGCAGCAGCTAGTTTTTATTTAATTTGAAGTTCGACAGGTACTAAACTAGAGCACGGGGAACATCGGAATAAGATAAACCCATACAGCGGTTGATATCAATATCTTAGAATAGCATGAGATTAAACATTACATTTCCCAAACACCAGCAAAACAAGACCTTTAGGAAGTATGCAGAGCAGATAATTTTATGCACTACACTCAAGGCAAGTGAGTTTGGAGAACACGGCTCTCAGGGGGATAAATAACACACGTTATAATTGAAATTGTCAAAGTGCTGCAATCTAGGAGATTGCAGGTACTTAAATTAGCATACATCTTCATCTATCAGCACCCAGAAGCACTCAGTATATAAGAAATTAACTCATAATTGGTCAAACAGCCCCTTTATGTAAAAATATCTAAGTGAACCTTCAGATCATTCAGTAGTTTACTTCTGAGTATAATTTATGTATAAATTATATCTATTTTATTCTCAATCAATGCACAATCAGACTTTCCTTAAAACTTACAGCGCATATTTTACAAAGGATTTGGCTAACTGCAAATTATGTGGGGATGAAGATTTCTTTCAACGACCTGAATATCTATCTTCTCTCTTGGCATCGCTCATCAAAGCGATAAACATGGCTGAATCAAAAAATTCAAAATTAGAGCCCACACCTATTTCGTCAGCCAAACCCACCTCAATTTGTCTTCAATCAACCACAGAATTAGAACCCAACTGTAATCTTCTAATTAAAAGGGCTTTATGCCTCTTGCAGCTTCTTCCTCATTTCTTTTTCATGCTTCCTTTTTCTGCTGGTGTATTGCAGAAACCAACAAATTTCTATATCAATTATTTCTTTTCCAAAACCCAGTGAGGGCAGCCTCAGGTGGTTATGCCCCTGCTCATCTTGTTCGTTTCTTATTAGAAACGTTCAGTTAAAGGATGACTCATAACTATTTGTTAACGCTATTTTCATTTTGGGACCTTAAACCCCCACCAGACCTTCATCTCACTCTCTCTATAACTATACTCCACCCCCTTTCTCATGATCACTTCAATTCAAACACAAATTTAGCATTGTTGTCTCAGACGCTCGTCCACGTAACATAGACAAATGGATGTTAATGAGTAACCAAAGCTAAATGACCGTGAAAAAAGTATTTCCATCACAGTCAACCTGATACCTGGAGGATGGCAATTCCACAGATGATGTGAAGTTGATACAAAATAAGCATTAAACAAATAAAGTATTCTCCCCACCCACCTTGATTTGGTATGGACTAAGGATCCCTTTTCCGTCCAAAGTAAGGGAGCCGGGAGGTATATGACGTAACAAATCAGTGGATTGAGGAATAAATGCTTGAAGACATAGAGAACAACCAGGCATCTCCAAAGCATTAATGCAGGTTTCCCACTCCCTCTGATTATTAACTGAAGGTAAAGTCACTGAGTGTGTAAAAGTAATTCTTCCTCTAAAACCAAAATTGTAGACGTAGATAACTCTAGACAATCTTTTCACTGTAATTAGATAATGTATCAAGCGAGTAATACATATCAAATTCATCACATGTAAGCCACCAACTCAGTAGCATATTTTACATTCACAAATCAAAATCTTCAAATCAAACACAATTTTTTCACAGTTCAAATCATAATGTACCAAGAAACAACTATAGAAGCAACAATTTGAGTAGCAAATTTCATATTCCAAAATCAACAATAAAAATTAAGAAACATATATATAAAATTGAACCAAAACTGATAAGGATCATATTCATACCCATGAGAGTAGCCTCAAGCAAATTGGTCCTCCAAAGCACTTGATCCATTGGTGTCATTGTACCAAGCTTAGAACCCTTATTCTGAATCTTGAGTATGCTAACGAGGTTTGAAAAGAGGATGACAAAGATAGTACCAGCAATTGTTAAAACTGTACCCCTTCTCATTTTCACTTGATCTAAACCCTTCATTACCAGTTCTCTCAGGGGTCCAATCTTCACCACTAAAAGGAATGCCACTAAGCCCTCAGCACAGACAACCAAAAAGAACAGGGGAATCATATTTGCCACAACAAAATCCACCTCCGTTCAAGAATGAACTATTTTCTTAGATTTTCTTGAATGGGAATTTATTTTCTTTGAGAAAAACTAAAGCCCACTTCATAAATCCAAATTATACTTCAATAAATAAACATAAAAGCAAAAGTACCCAATATTTATCCATTTCCAAAAGAAACCCGTTTCTTGAAGTTATTATCCAAGAATCAAATATACTACAATCTCGGGGTAAAAAATAAATCTTGAAAAACCCAACTGCAGAAACTGTGAAAAAAAGAATCCTTTTAACACTTTCTACTTATAATATTGATTTTGGCAAAAAAGTAAAACCTTACTTCTTAAGGCATAGCCTTGTAGCAGAATATGCGAGGTTAAGGCCGCAGATCTGTTAAGGTAACTTTTGAGTTATTTTTTCTTGGCGTTTAAGGTTTATCTCTAAATATGTAAATTAATGGTGCTATTCTTTGGGTATTANTAAGGTAACTTTTGAGTTATTTTTTTTTGGCGTTTAAGGTTTATCTCTAAATATGTAAATTAATGGTGCTGTTCTTTGGGGATTAGTTGGCTCGTTATGCTTTACAGAACAATAAAGGACGCATGAAAAAAGCAAATTGGGAGTTTTTCATAGTCAAAAGGTAAGAGAATAGTATTTTTTTTTGAAGTGCTTGGTACTAACTGAATGGTGTGAATTTTGAAGGGATGAAAAAGCAGATCAAATGTAGGAAGCGTGAAGTGTGAACTCACTCCAAGCCTGATACGACATGGAGTACATCATCATGTATTACACTATCAAAATCAGGCTGAAATTGTTTGGAAGTGGGGAGGATGATTGGGGCTTGGATATTTTACTTTTTGATTATAAAATATTAAGTGAATATGTTAACAAGGACCAAGATAGAGAAATCTTAACTGTACAGGCGGCATGGTGTGCGGTGGAATTGAAAAGAGTAACGTTGGTTGCAACTCCAATCCAGATGACATTAAATGATAAGTGAAATTAAATTTTACTTTTCATTTAATCTATTATATAACGCCACATAGATTGTGTAACTTTAATAGGACTATATAGCATTATTCATTTGAAAAACATGCTTGGATACACTAAGTTTGGCAGTTTGCCACATGACAAATTAAAAAAAAAAAAAAACATTTTCCCCTCTAAACATTTTTTGAAAACAAAAGAATGATGTAAAAGAGGAATGTACAAGTGGCAAAATCCTTTTCAAATTCCCTATATGGCCCTAAATAGATAGTAAAATACTTTAATTTATTAAATTTAAGTTTCTTAACTATGAAGTCATCTTAATATCGATTGTGACCTCTTTTGTTCTAGGTCCGTTCTTTCTACTTTCATTTTTCTGATCTTCTCGTTGCGGGACTTTAAGAGGCACCAGAAAAAGAAGGGGGAGGACAAGGAAATGGGAGACATGGGTAAAAGGAGCTCCCATAAATGTGGCTGCACAAAGAAGCCACGGTTAGAGTTAGGGATGAGGATGAAGATGAATCGAGGTCTAAAGTCCTTAAACTAACAAAATCTCGGTTCTATAGTTGGCCAATTCATCAACCTATGAGGGAGCCATTTTTATTCACAAAATAACATCGCACCTCTATTGCATTACAAATCATTTGTTTTCATTTTAATACCAGTAGTTAAGAATTGTTTTACCCCTACGAACATGAACTTGAGATATGTTAAGATTCATTATTTCTATCTCCCTGCTAACAAAGTCATTTCAAAAAAATTGAAAAGATAAAAAGATAGAATTGGGTCCCCAGCAGTATTTTCCAAAATAGGGCTCCAAGTTGGTACTGAATTCTGAAAAGTAAATTATCTTGAGAGACTTGTGAGAATTTCTCGAGAGTCTAAACCCCACTGCAAACTAGAAAAATTCTACACGTACCATGTGGCCATGTACGTGTAGCACCCCTCCTGCAAACAAACCCATATCCTTTGTAAAGGAAAAACGAGACAATAACCTAAAAGCATTTAACTTCATTCTAGAAAATTAATTTTTCGAAGTTCATTTTTGACTATATATTCTTCCAATAATATGATTATGTGCATAAATTCAACTTTTATATGCTTTTTAATCCCACTTATAAAAAAAATAATACAGTTTACAAAATTCATTCTAAAAAAATGAGACTCAAAACACTGATAATATAATTTTTTTTTATTTTTATTAATTATTATCTTATCGCTTTTTTAATGAAAGAAAAATACCCCTCTCAGATAAACTATATAGCCCTTGCTTGGAATGGTTAAAATTATTTTTAGTAGATTTTAATAAAAGTTGATAAAATACATGATTGAAAAGTTGATAAAATTGTGGATCTCATGGTATTGTGATTAAAAATGAATTTTCAAAAATAGGGACTAATAGAAACGTAACATCTTTTGTAAATTGGTCGCAAATGTTTTTGTCAAGCGCGATAGTCACCTCGACCCACCCCACCGGGCCCACTTCAATGGAATTCTTTCCCTAACGAGGTGACATGATAAAATTCTAAACTCGTCTGACAATAAAAATTCCAAGAATTTTGTGGCAAGGCCGGCCTTAAGACATTCGTGATCCTATGCGACAAATTATTACGACTCTTAAATATAATTTTCTATAAGCGTATTGATATCTCTTAGTATCATTCACGTTCTATTCAAATGATTTTTTATATTATTTTTGAAAAATTAAATGAGCCTTTTTGAAATAAATAAATTATTTTTAATTTTCATAATAATAATTTTTTATTTTTTCTAAAAACAAATTGTAAGCTTACTAAAAAATTATGCGAGATTTTTAAAAAAAAAAATTAAGCTCATTAA
>CAIGRN010143186.1:5749-25550 GCA_903798345.1 Fraxinus anomala
TTTTTTTTTTTTTTTTTTTTTTCAATGTACATAACCAAGTTATAGTTCATCCTTTGATCTTCAATGGGATTGCCAACAATAATCTGAATTCCAATTTATAAAATTTTATACAAAATAATACACAACAATTAGTAAATTAAAATTATATTTGGCCAATTTCCAGTTGAACAATTTATACAATTAACTCATCAAATTAAACATAACCACAAACTAATTCGGAAGGTAATTCATATAAAATAATTGATCAACAATTCAAAGCATTAAATATTTAATCAGATTTAAATTAACTGACTCTGAGAGGATGGTATAATGGACGAAATTTTGACTTTCAGTTTTTGTTTTATAAAAGTTCAATCCACTGTCATGTTTGACGTTTGTATATATTCTGTGGCATTAAGCAGCGTTCTTATAAGCATTGTATGTCGCGCACGATTATAAATATTTGGTTCTCGTCTGCTTATGTAGGATCTTTTCACAATTACACTAGGATGGATAATATTCGGTGGGCTCCCATTTGACCTGGTGAGTTCAGTTTCTGTTCTGTTGCCTTCNTCTGCTTATGTAGGATCTTTTCACAATTACACTAGGATGGATAATATTCGGTGGGCTCCCATTTGACCTGGTGAGTTCAGTTTCTGTTCTGTTGCCTTCCTCGACTGACAGTACTTATGCTTTCTTATTTGTTTTTCTCGTTGTTTCCAAATTATTTATTATTGTCAAATCAACTTTGATCGCAGTTGAATGTCATCGGGCAACTTCTAGGTTTCATTGGATCGGGATTGTATGCCTATTACAAGCTCATTGGAAAGTAACTGCTAAATCTGCTCGTTGGGTAATCTTTTTTCTCGGATATGATCATTTGCAATGTTCTATTTATACAGTTTTCGAATTGAAGATGACAGGTTCTGAAAGAGATGATAATTTTCTGGGAAGCCATACTAACGTTTCTCAAAATCCCGTATTTAACTTAGTCGAGAAGCTCGGCTGCATTTTAAGATACTGATGCAGAATATACAAGTTTTAGATTGTTGGGGCTCCATTTCTTGAGATAATTTTTGTTCCATTAGACTTTGTGAATTAGAGTTGTTATTGTTTTCCTCTGAATTCATACTGTAGAGGGTATTTTATCATAATGTGGAGTCGAGAATCTTGGAACAAGAATTATTTCATAGAATGCAACTTTTTTTTTTTTGTGGTTTTTTAAGGCTGTACTTTCACAAAGGATGCATCTATAATTTTATTCATATGAAGAAGAATGTTTCAACAAAAAATAAAAAAAATGGAAATTTTTAGAATAAATGGATGAAATAATAAAAATTAAATCAGTTTGTCGATTGGAGAACCGAAGGTTAGATCGACTACTACTTCACTAGAAATATACCTTAACTATCAAAATCTATGAATACGAAATGAATGAGTGTTAGATTTTATCGAAGTTAACATAATTATACAAGATAAGTCACACATTTATGAATAATTTTATTTCATTTTCACGTGTAAATTATTGATATAAGGACTTGGAACTTTTCTTTCTGAAAAATACAAAAATAAATATTATTATTCTTGTATGAGCCTGTCTGTCGATAGACTAACTAATCAAAACCATACAAATCCAATTGAGAAAATTCATTTATTTTAGGCTTCTATTTATTATTTCTTTTTCAAGTTCTACAAAAGAAAATAAATATTGAATTTGAAGAAAAACAGAAAATACAAAATAGAAGAAAATTATCTGTTGGGACAATTTGGCATATTGTATTATTTTAGAGGTCAATTTTTTAAATGCGCCTATTTGAGTTGTGTCAAATAAGCTGCCAACTGTGTCTAATGATTCCCAGCCACGTGTCTAGAACTGCTGACCTGGCATCCACACAAAACTCAAGAAAACGTTCAAAAGGAATTAGTACGTAAAACTCGCACGTTCGTACTATACATACATGTAGATGATTTAAAACGTTGATAATTTTTAAAAATAAATTCATATAGCACTAAGTAAAATCTTTAACGATATCATCTTATTGTGTGAATGTTTTTTTGCCGTCTGTCTTTATTTTTTATAGACTTTTTTTTTTTTTTTAATGTGACAATTTTTATTTATTTATACTTTCATTTTAATCAAATTTCTCTAACACTTTGCCAGACGAAATAATAGCGTACATGTTATCGTATTACGTCACTTGAGTTACCAACTCTCTATTGTATTATCCATTCATTAATTTTAGGCTCACATTGGAGAAGTGACGGGACAGCATAGCTCGCAACTCAAGTGACGCAATTGCTGTGGCAGGGACAAAATGGTCCATTACTAAGAATTGAATTTCTTTATTAGGGTAAATTATGTGATTGGTCTCTAATCTATTTCCTCATTGGCGAGTTGGTACCCACTTCTAAAAATTAATAAATTAATTCTTGATTTTTTGTTATAACTACAAAGTCAATTTATAGTATAAGAACATTTTCAAGTCACTTCCGAAGAAAAAAAATAAAATAATAAGAAACTAAAGTGTCTTGGTAAAAGATACTACCTACTTTAGAAATTCAATATGAACTCATCTCCAAGAAACTTCCTATACAAAAAGAGAAGAGATTAAATATTACATTTTAATAATGTTCTATATATTGACTTTTGATTTTTTTATTTCAAAAAAAATATTTGCTGATACCTCATTATCTTTTATTTAATATATTTCTTTTATAAATCAATTACCAATCAATTTAAATATGATTCGAGTAATTTAAAAAGTTAAGTATTAAAATATGTAACATGTTAAATGAAATAATTATAAAGTAATATAAAGAGTGAGTTTGACTCTCCTCAATTCGTACTTTATAGTAATTGCATTAATAAGTTACATATTTTAATATCTACGTCTTTAATTATTCAAATCATATTTGAATCGATTGATCATAAAGAAAATGTTGGAAATGCTTTTAACTACCTAAAATCTCCCTTAAATTATTACACGTCTCTTATAAAAAGTCTCTCAAATTTTTGAACAATTGTCTAAGTCGAAAGTAAAATTTAATTCCGTAAGAGCACAAGATGCTGTATATTTTAGAAAAACAATACATAAAATAAGTTCTAAAAGGTTCTTTATTTCGACTTTTTTAAAATAGAGTATTTCTATTCTCATTTTATAATGATTACATTTAATAAATTACAAATTTCAATACTATTCAACTCAAATTTTTTAAATCATATTTGAATTAATTAATCATTAACACTTAAGAAAAATAATAAATTGATTGGTCATTAACATTTTAAAAAATATTAAATAAAATATGAGGAGAAATGAATACTTTTCTAGAGAAAAATAAAATAAAAAACTAAAATAGGGAACATTGTTGGAGTATATAAAAAAATTTACACTCTAAATGTAAATATGTTTTCTATTTTATATAAGATGCTCTTTATGAATAAAGAGCCATTTACAGATGTTCTTACAGAGAGCAATGTTAAACTTAAGGAATAATATTGTTTATACTTTTTAAAAATATTCTCTATTTTGATTCTTTATTTTAATTTTTTCAATAAATAATTTTTGTATTTATCTTATATTTTATTTAACATATTTTTTATATGTCAATGACAAATCAATTCAATTGTGATTTAAATAATTTAAAAAGTAGAACATTCAAATATGTAGCTTATTAAATGCAATCATTGTAAATTAATAGATAGCATCTTGTGTTTAAAGAATTTCCTGAAAAATGCTCATATGAGAGCTTTTTTACAAATAGTCTCTCGAAAATGCTCTAAAATTAAACTTGAAAAGATTACACGATAAAACTTCACATATGTTCGAATGGTCTCCATTGTTAGCAATGAATTGTACAAATATAATGTCACGTGACACTATATTATTTATGAATTTTTAAAACATAATTAACATTTTCATCTAATCTTTTTCCTCCACATCATATTATATAATCCATTATGTATATTTTTTTTAGTACAAGTAGCAAAATCTCAATAATAATAGGTTAAGGGACCACTTTTGCAATTTTCCTTCTTATTGCTGAATAATTCTTCCAGATGGAAAAGAACATAGCGTACGTTAGCGTGCCTCAAGTTGAGATGACTCCTCCCTGATTTTTATTGTTTACTCTCTCTCTCTCTCTCTCTCTCTCTCTCTCTATCACTTCGTTTTCAATCTTCAATTTTGTCGTGACAAATTAGTTCTTCATTTTTTGAGACCATAAAAAGCATAAAAATTGGTCGATTATCTACAGTCCTTTTCTCATCACTTAATTTGTAGATTTTTTTTTTTTTCTCAATTCAGTTTTTTGCAGTTTGATTACAATTTCAGCTCTCTCCATACCATACTATCAGTAAGTATCATAATTGTATTTGCTTTAATGTCTGATTATTTCTTTTGCTTTTTGATTCCTGTGCTGTGCTGTTCTGTGTTTTTTTCCTTTAAATGGAAATTGAAATCAAGTGATTTTATTCTCTTTTGTTTAATTTATTTCTACACAAAGTTTTATTTTGTGATCAGGGAACAAAAAAAAAAAAAAACTCATCTTGGAATTGGATTTTCATGTTTCCTTTGATTGAATTGGTAGATTTTCAATTTTGGAAATTCAGTGAGTCATTATGTATTTGTGTATGTGTCAGAAGGCGAATTGAGTTAATTATAATTTTTCTTTTGATTGTTATATTTTCCGATGATCATGGATGCTTCTATATTTTTCGTACATTGTTCTCTAATTATAACTATTTCATCAAAAGCAATTGCAGATTTTCAACTCCAAGTTGAAAATGTGAAATATACTGTTTGTCAACTTTCAGAAAGTAAAATTAAAATATTTCTTGTGGTTTTGCACACAAATTCTGCCAAGAGTGATACTATTTTAGTTGGAGGCTTGAAGTTCATATTTTGGTTTCTTCAAAAACTTGGTTTTCTCATATATCTCTTATTTTAATGCATCGTAAGTGAAGTCTGTGTTTTTTCGTTTATTGCAGCGTCATTAGGGCAGATCATACCTATTGAATATACTTGGATCTGAATTTTTGTCCAGTGATACCAGTAATTGTCGAATTTTGCAATTATTGATTTAACATGGTAATTTTTTTAACATTGCTTTCATATATTCATTCTCATGCTGCGTACGCAGTTATACTCTTCAAAGTTGCATTTTCTTTTCTATCTCGTTCTGTGGTATTCCATATTTTTTATGACTCGGGTAGCAATATTCCTCAATGATTATGCTGTGGAAACTTTAGGATAAATGGCTGGACAAGTTGTTATCAATAGACCAATGTCTATATCTGACTTTGAACTTGTTGAAAGAGACTCTGGTGACAGTGGTGGCACTGCTGTAACGTCTTCTAGCCAGATCCATCCTTGGATCGACCCAGCAACAATTAAACTCAAGCACAGGATTGGAAGAGGGCCATTTGGTGATGTTTGGCTGGCAACACATCACCGTGCAACGGAAGACTATGAAGAGTATCATGAAGTGGCTGTTAAAATGTTGCATTCCATTAAAGAAGATGACGTTAAAGATGTCTTGGTAAAGTTGGAGGATTTACTTTCTAAATGTCGGGGTTTAGAAAACGTCTGCTGGCTGCATGGTCTTTCCGTTATAAGTAAGAAAGTGAGTATGTTCGAATTTTTTTGACAATGCTGAGAATCTGGATATCTTTCCACTGATATTTAAAAGAGAGGAAAAATAAATAAACAAATTCTGCCAACCCTTCTTCTGAATACTCTATATTTCTTTCTAGATATGCATTGTTATGAAATTTTATGAGGGCTCAGTTGGGGACAAAATGGCTCACCTTAAAGGGGGGAAGCTCTCGTTGAGTGATGTTTTGAGGTGATTTTTGCTTAATGTATCTGAGAAACACGTCGATGAATACTTTTCTCTAGTGAAATGTTTTTATTGCATAAAACGCTCTCAATCTTCATGTTGTTATCTCCACAGGTATGGAGCAGATCTGGCTCAAGGAGTAATGAACCTACATTCCAAGGAGATTCTTATTCTCAATCTTAAACCTTTCAATGTCCTTTTGAATGAAAATGACCGGGTGATTCTTGGAGACATAGGAATTCCTTATGTGTTACTTGGCGTTTCTCTGCCAAGTATGGATATGATTCGGAGACTTGGTACTCCCAACTACATGGCTCCAGAACAATGGCAACCTGAAGTTACTGGTCCTCTATCCTTCGAGACTGATTCATGGGGGTTTGGTTGCAGCATAGTCGAGATGTTGACTGGCATTCAGCCTTGGAGTGGTAAATCAATTGATGAGATATACAAATTGGTCGTAAAGAAGCAAGAAAAACCACATATTCCCAGTGGGCTCCCACCTGCTGTTGAGAATGTCATTATTGGTTGTTTTGAGTATGACTTCATGAGTCGCCCCGTGATGGCAGACATATTACAAGCATTTAAAAGGTATTCTTGTTCCTTCTGCACATATATGTTTCATTAAGTTAAATAAAAATTGAACTATTGCAGAGGAATATGTAGGTTGCCGTGCATTTAGTTCACAGTTTGGTCATCTTACTGCACATTAAAAACGGAAATGGAAGGCAAATCTTTGTAGTGGAAAGAAATACTGTCCCATGGTATCAAATGCTTATAATTTTTAGAACTTATCAAGGGCAAGAAAATACCAAGATATTTACTAACAAAATTTACAAATGCCAGGCAAACTCATTTTTTTGATATCTTCATGTGTTGGCCTACCTGATTAATGCAAGATAGTAAATTATGGGGTTGGTGTCAGTGTTCCCATTGAATCCAACTTTCTCTTTTTTTTTTTTTTTTTTCCTGAAATTTTGGAAAAGATGATCTCCTGATGCCAGCACCTATGATTTTAACGCAAGAATCTCGACCATTGAACTGCTTTTTAGTTCTGCACTATCTTTCAGATACTGTATTCTTCAGGCTTCAAGTGGCTTGTGCATGTAGTCTTAAGCTAACTCACATTGTTACCAATTTGCAGTTCACAAAATGCAGTTTACCAGGATGGAGGCTGGAAAGGTCTTGGAAGTATAACTATTAGAGAAAAACAAGGCGGTAGTAATTATACCGAGTGGTTCCTTGCGAAGGATCATCTGCAAGTGGGTGACATGGTACGATCTAGAAAGTCACCAAACTCGTGCAAACCTGAAAACATGGACGTACCAGAGGGAAGTGTAGTTGGTTTAGAACGTGATACGGATCGCGATGGACTTGTTTTGGTGCGGATGCATGGACTTCATGACCCAATAAGAGTTCATGTTTCTACATTAGAACGTGTCACATTTGGATTGGCTGCAGGAGATTGGGTGCTCTTGAAGAAAGAAGACAGGAAGCATTCAGCTGTGGGTATTCTTCACTCCATCAACCGTGGTGGAAATGTAGCAGTTGGATTTATAGGACTCGAGACTCTTTGGAAAGGCAATTACTCAGAGCTCCAAATGGCACGACCTTACTATGTAGGGCAGTTCGTAAGACTGAGATCAAGTGTTTTCAGCCCTCGTTTTGAATGGCCGTGGAGAAGATATGGTGAGTGGGCAACAGGCAGAATTCGTCAGATACTTCCAAATGGCTGCCTTTTGGTTGAGTTCCCGGGTAGATTGACACTCAGTAATGAAAACAAAAGCTTCTTGGCTGATCCAGCTGAAGTTGAACTTGTGTCATTCGACACTTGTCCTGGTGTGGTGAAGAAGTATCAACATCTTGAGGATTTTCACTGGGCGGTCAGACCATTACTAATAGCATGGGGTCTGTTTACTGCCATGAAGCTAGGGCTTCGTGTTGGGAGGAAATTGGGGAGGTCCAAGGTGAAAAAGGGACATAATCCAGCAATACAAAATGATGGTCAACATGTCGATGGCGAAACTGGTGAGAACGCAGCATGGCGTCCTCCAAATGTTGCCAACATTTTCAGATAAGCTACTACAGAAACTGAGTTGCCATGATTCGGAAACTTGGCCTGTTGTGGAAAGCTGTAAATTTATTTAAAATCTGTGTCAAAATTTGGCAAGCTCTTTTGTTATTGTTAATAGACGGTCGTTCTTGAAAGTATTGTGTATACTGCATGCATGTATGTTCATTGATCTCGTGTATATAAGTTGTTGATCTCATTTTTTGTAGTGTTGATGTAGACAACAGATACCGGACACAATGTATTCACGCAAGCTAATTTCACCACGTTGTATATATTACTAGTTGACGATATTTTGAATTTGAACGTACAATAAGCTTTATAACCCAAGACAAATATGTTGGGACGCCAACAAGATATATAAGCGGAATCACACGAAAAAGAACAATCAACAAAAAACGAAACTAAAAGCCAAGATCGAATATCTTACTTTATCAACAAAAAGTTTTAAGTCAAAGAGGAATATCTTACTTTATTAACAAAAAGTTTAAGTCAAAGAGGAGAGGATATATGATTTACTCTAGATGTGTTTGCATTACCCCTAAATGACACAAAAGAGTGAAATATTTATAGTGTTACATGTGAAATGGTGATTAATGGATGAGAGGACATGTGGCATCATCTTCTTAACTAAAGCATCTTATCCTATGCATTAATTTTGACCCAACTAACGTGGTGCATTAAATGCTTCCAAAAAGGGACAACCACCCTATAACCCATGTTGACAAGATTTCGACATACGAGTCATTACAAAAGTCAAATTAATCATTTCAACAAGATTTCATGAATTCAAGATCTTTAAATGTGGATCGTCACTCGCCGTGGTAGATCTTCGGATTTGACTTCATTGAGCTTCGGCAGAGCCTCGAATTTAACTTCGGCAAAGGGGTTTCGGCAGGGCCATTCACATGGGACCGCTTCGGTGCTCCAGATTTAGTGGACTTTCCTATGCACTCCACGTGGCTTCGGCTAAGGAGGCTTCGGTGGGTCAGACACGTGGGACGCCAGGTGGCGAAGCGTAACATAAGTTGTAACATGCATTTATGTTCAATGAGCTTGTGTATGTTGTACATTACATTTATGTTATTATCTGTGCCTCATTATTTCAAGGGAAACGTACAATATTATTTAAGTAAAAAAGCCCCAGTTACGACTAAGAGTAAGATGTCTTTGGAACTCACTGCTAGCCATCCCCACTCTGAGGACGACAACACGTAATTGACATTATGTTTAGGCGTAACAAAACAAGATTCTATTTCTTCCTTCTTTGCCTTGGATACTTGCCCCAAGCTGATGTCCTTAGGCCCTGACTCTCGTCACTCTTACATTCAGCGGAAAATGAAAATGAGAGCACATCGTTGTTATAGCAGGAAATACTGCCATTTTGTATGAATGTTCTCATTCTTTTTTATGGTTCTAAATGATCTTTAGCCTTCAAAGTAGCAATAGGACTCTTTTTAAGTCTCGAGCTATGACACGTCTAGCATTACCGAGGTAAAAAGGAGAATAAGAGTGGACAATTGACAGGCATTACCCTATCACGAAAACATCGGCATTTTTTATGGGACGTTGGTAGTTATGAATATTTCCATTCTCCTTTTTTGGCTGAGTATTACATGGACATGCTCAGAAGCTCATTATAAGGGCGAGGGATGAATTTGCGAGACGCTACTTTGGGAGAATGACTAACAAAGCCAAAAGAAAGGAGAATGACCATAAATAACGAACCAACACTTGGAAGCCCCTCTACGAGTGATATGTCATCTCTTAATTATTATAACTTGTTTGAATATTTCCTTGATTTTCACATTCAAAATTACAGCTTATCAGTTCAAATGTTTCCTTGATTTCTCATTCTCGTACATTTAAATTAGGAATTTCAACACATTATAACCAGTTATAATTTCAGCAAAAGCACTGTGAAACACAAGAATGTGTCTTGAAATTACAGTAATCAAATTGCCCCCTTTTTGCACAAACGCAAATGCTTCTTGTAATGTTATCATGTAAATTAAAGCCCCAAATCTTGTTCTGGAAGAATCAAAGATACCCAAAAAGGAAAGGAGAAATCAACTGTTTCAAATATATCTTGTCCACAACACAATCAAATATGCAGTATAGGAGATACAACCGACAAGTCTACATTCGGATGAAGTACAAAATAATGAACAAATATACCCAACCTACGGCAATGAATAGGTTAGATACAGATATATGCACTACCATCTAGTCGACAAATTAGACATTACCTCTATTAGCTTGTGCTACTAACAATGCTGGCCTCATCAACAAGTTGCTCAGTCAAAGCCAAAAGTCGAGCAACTTCTGTTTTAACTTCACCAGGACAATCATTGTTGTCGATCAAATTTATCTTTGTGTCAGAATCATTGTGCTCGAAAAACTTGGTATCATAATCAACATCCATGCTCAAAATAGATTTATTTAGAAGCCCTCGACTCATTACTCTGAGTTTATAAAGCGCGCTGGTTGCAGCTTCAATCTCCATTTGTGCTGCTTCCAATTGGAGTTCCTTAATTACTCGGTCCCCAACAGTCTTTTAGCCCATTTTTTCTTGTGCCAAAGCATAAAGCTGTTTCAATTCATCATGATCTCTGATAATTTTTTCCTTCAGTTTTGTTAGTTCCTGCTCTCTGGTGTCCAATTTGCCAAGAACCATCTTTAGCTCCTCGTCTTTAATGATGAGGGCCCTTTGTGCTTCAAGAACTTCCATTTCCTTCGTTCTCAAACTTTCTCTGGTAAATCCAAGTTCAGTTTGAAGCTGTTTCTTTTGCCACTTAAAATTATCAGCAGATTTCTCTGGTGACAAAAGGTGATTGATATAATCATGTGCGCCCAAAGCATCATAGTTTTCATCCTTTACTGACAGAACCACTTCATTAGTCACCTCTACAATCTGTTCCAACACTGCTTCAGCTTCAGAGAATTTCTGTATCGTATCATTTAGTTCATGTTGCATTGCCTGTACGTGTTCATCCTTTTCCTCCAGCATGAACATCACTTGAATAACCTGATTTTCTTTACTGTTCATAATTCCCCTCAGCTCATCTATCTCCCGGTTTACTTCCTCCAGCATCTTCCTTGCACTTGAGAGTTCCAGATCTTTTTCTTCCAAGATAAGCTGGTGAGAAGTCAGTTCAGACTTCCAAGTGCTGGATCTCTAGTCTAGCTTCTACCAATTCCGTCTCTTTGACCTGAAGAAGACTCTGTTTCTCCCCAAATTCATTACTCTTACGGTCTAGCTCCTCCTGGAGAGCTGACATTTCCAGAATTGCTTGTTGCAAGGAGGATCTCTCCATATTTAATTTCTTTTGTAACTCAACAACAAGCTCTTTCTCCATGGATAAATCCCTTTCGAGGTCCTTGTTTCGAGCTTCGGCAATCCTAAGTTTTACTCCCTCACTCTCCACTTCGATTTCCGCATCTTTCAGACTCATTGCATAGGACATAACACACCTCCTCTGCTCATCAAGTTCAAGAAGCTTCTTTTCTAGTAGCTGTTCCTGATCTGCAATTTCCTGTCTAGAGGAGGCCAAAGCCTTCTGAGACGAAACTAACTCAAACCTCACATCTGCAAGAAGCTTCTTCACTCTTCCAAACTCCTCTATAGTTTCATTTGCTTCCCCAGAATGCTTAGCTGTTTCCACTGCAAGCTTCTTCAATTCTTCCTGTGCCACTAGCCAATCCATTGCTTGTTTCTCCAAACTGCCCTCAGCAATTTTCAATTTCTCTGCTTCAATTTTCTGCATACTCATGAAAACTTCTAGCTCTTCTTCTTTGTTTTGAATTGCTCTCTGGAGTTCTAGGATTTCAAGTTCTTGTTTTTTCACAATTCCATTTGCTTCATCCAGGAGCTTGGCCTTGGATCTGAGTTCTGAATCAGCATCAGCAGCTTCCTCACTCTTCTTTGTCAATTCATTTTGCATTTTTACAGTTTCCTCTTCTTTCGTAGATAGTGCAGATTGAGCAGCGGAAATCTCTTGTTCCCTCTCCTTGAGACGAAGCCTAAGATCACTAATTTCCATAGCTTGCAAAGCTAAGTTTATATTAGCTTGCTTTAACTCATCTTCTAGCCTTTCCTGCTTCAATCTAGCTGCTTCCATTTCTTCCTCCCGCTGCTCCAAGTCCCCTCTTGCACGATTTATTTCATTGTACTCCAACAATACCTTCCTTTCTGCATCTTGTAAATCTTCTTCTTTCTTCTTCAAGGCCAGCAGTGCAACCTGAAGATCCGATTCCAGCTTACCAAGATTTAAACCTAGCTCAGAAACTAGAGGCGAATGAGGATCTCTGCCTATCTGTTCCTCCAGTTTCTGTGTTTCCACAAACAACCTCTGCAGAAGAATCCTAGCAGGCTCAGTTGCCCCATTGTCACTAATACTTGATGACCTCCTGTTATTCAAGACTGATTTGACGATCCACAAGCATTGACTTCGACCCCTTCTTTTGTGCCCTGTTAAAGACGCTGATCTCTTCTCATTTAATTTGAGCCCAGAATCGCACATCTGCAAAAAAAAAAATTGACAGTCAAAACGTTGTACAGCTCTTTATCAATCTTTTTGTTGGTAACAGCATTGAGTCTATAATATTTCTTTAGTTTTGTCCTACCAACTTAAAACAGCTCACTGAAAATCATCAATGTGCATCATAAATTCCTGCAAATCACGCACGGACAAAATAGAGAAAATTGAACCAGAAAACATCAATCAAAGCTGAATTTAGGAGTTTTATCGGTCCACAAGATGATTAAGCAAAATATATACATGTCAAACTCTATACAGGTATATTTATGTGCTTACGAAAGTTGCCTACATAGACTCCCGATATGGGCGGGCTCATAAAAATATAAGAACAATATATGAACATAGAAACGAAAAAAAAGAAGATAAATACCGTCCTCTCATAGCTTACTAACATGTAGTTAGGACCGTGTTGTGATTCCAGTCCTATCAAACTAGGAATGAAGTACGCGGCATTACGAATATACTTAGCCTTGTATGTTAGAAAGAGCTTGAGGAAATTAAGGGAGATGGGGATTTTAGTCTTGCAATCAAATATGTGATTAATGCAATTATATGCTAAAATATATTAATGATTATATATTATTATATAATCACATATTTTAGAGAAGGAATAATGGAATGCATTAATGAATAATTCATTCTAATTTACTTTATTTATTGAGCATGAAGATAAACAATCAATTTTCCTATACATAGTAGCTCATAGGTATTTTATTAAATGATTGGATATGCATTATGTGTATTATACATATAAAGATACCATGAAATATATAATTGAGCGATCAAACATTTTGAAAAGGTAAAATTGCTGATGTAGAACAATCCTACTTCAAATATGATTGATTTTATCTCTTTTCTTCTTCTTTCTTATTTAGAATATGATTTATTTTTTCTTTTTATCTAGAATAGAATTTCTTCTTCTATCTTTTAGATTAGAATTTTAGTTTTCTTTCTTTTTAGGATTTTAGTTTAGTTTTCTTATATTAGTAAAATAAGGGAATTATTTTGCCTATATAAACAAAGGCTGTGCAATTTTCAATAATCATTTCAATCAATTCAATAAAATTATTCCCTATATAGTTTTTAGTTTTTAACTATATCTTGTTTCAAAAATTCAAGTTCTGCTTTCGCACCAAAATTGGTATCAGATCAAGGTTTGTCTTGGCTGATAGCTATGATGGTAGTGGTACGCATCCTCTCGAAGATGAGAGGATTGCAAAACCAACTTTGGCCCAGAATCTGGAATGATGGATGAATATATTTGAAGACACCTAGACAAAAATTTACAGATCTTAACTGATATGAGTGTTGGTTGCTTCAACCAGCCTAGAACACGGCAAAATGTGGCTAGAGGTTTCCTCGAGTCCCATCTAAGTTTGAATGCTCAAAAACTATTAAGGATTCTATGAAAATCTATCATAGTGACAAGAATTTTTGAGCACGATGCACCATCAACAACTAAGTATGCAATGTCATGATAAAACATGGAAGTAACAACAACATGGTATCCAAAGTATTGGTGAAAGCTTTACATTTGAAGACCGAAAAATACTATCTCGCTATCAAGTTCTATTATTTAAAAAGGGCAAGATATTCAAAATATGAAGGTATGTAAAATTTATTTTCAATTGGAAAGTGCTATAAAGATGAAAATGAGTATAATGTAGTATCAAATGGATGATTGTCATATACTTTGGAGACAACCACAGTACTATGATGTAAATGCTACTCATATAGATCAAAATAACATATACGTGTTTAGGTTATACGATAAGAAAATTGTTTTGGTGTCACTTGATGAGCAATTTTCTAATATCAGAGTAAACAAAGAGCAAAAAAATTTATAAGGCATATGATGAGATTAAAAAAGATGTTATTCAAGATCAGGATGTAACCGACCTGATACTACAATAGAAATAGAAAAGCATGTGCAATTTGAAAACTCAAGACCTATTGATTTCTTATACATGAAATTTGACAATGAAAACAAGCAGAAGTATGAAAATATTTCGATGAAATTGCAATTGAATACCCCAAGATCGAGTCGCACCCTAATGATGAACAAGAAGTTTAGAAATGTCCAACAAAAGAAAGGGGAATTGAACTTTCCAATCATGAAAGAATCAAAGGTGAGGCTTGTTCAGAGAATTAAGATTTTGTTGATCTTCTCTACGATCTAAATCCCAACGAATTGCACAAGTACAAAGAAAATAGTTTAAGAATTGTAGCATTGAAGATGACATCAATAGAAGTAAAAAAAGAACACGAGAAGGACAAATAATTTAAAATTCCAGTACTTATACGTGCACAAAGGGGATTCAAGAATAAGACATTGATAAAGCATCGTTTCTAAAGGAATTCCAACAGGAAGTCTTTAAGGATGAGAAGACAAGAAATGTAGGAGCAAAGGTGATAATATTCAATGCAATTGCATATAATAAAGGTCTGGACATTTGGTTAATATATGACACCACAAATTTTTTTGAGTATTTTCCTCTAGATTGATTGATTTCTTTCTTCAACCAAACTCGAGGACGAGTTTTTTCACAAGTAGAAAAGAATGGTGTAGGATAATCTTATTCCAAAAAGGATTGATTTTATAGGATTTTAGTTTTCTTTCCTTTTAAGATTTTAGTTTAGTTTCCTTATATTAGTAAGATTAGGGAATTATTTTGTCTATATAAACAAATGATTTATATACTTTTCAATAATCATTTCAATCAATTCAATTCAATACAATTAAAATATTACCTACATAATTTCTACCTTTTTAAACTTTATTCTTGTTCAAGAATTCTAGTTTTTATTCCACACCAATTGCACTATTTACAAAAGGAAATATTCTTAATCAAAAGGTACATTATAAATACACTCACCACTCAATCACATCCACTATTACACACATCCCTCTATCTTCTATCACCTGCGCGTACATACACAAATACACCCATTAAAGTACTTTTGGTTTAATAAATTAATGGTAAGTTTGGGTTATTTCAAGGAATATTCACAAACATTAGTCAAGCGGGGTAATTGTGTTATGTAATTTTATCTATGGTGTTGTTATTTTAGGGGATAAAATTTGTGGTTCTATGCGAATACTTTTATGATAAGAGGGCCGGAGTTTACAAGCGCTAACACGATTTACAAATTTACAATGTACGCTTATTATCTCACCGCCACCCCCCCTCCCTCCCCCCGCGCTCTTACCCGTTACCTAAAACCAGCAGTTCAAGATAGTCAAGTACGGAGATGGCTTATGGACGGGATTTAAGAAATATGTTCAAGGAATATATATTTTTTAATGTTGTGGATTTAAGTGATTATCATCGATGCTTTTCGTTTTATGTCAAGATTTATGGAAGCATTAATCATTAGTCCTTTTATTGCTTTGATAATCCCATATAATTTTCCTTAATGTTACACACTTAAAACTCATAAGTCTTAATGACACTCGCGAATTTAAAGTTGTTATATAGATACTAGAAAAACTGCATCTTTCTGCATTTTTATTCACTTTGTATTAGTGCGCCGAAAATTAATCGAAGAATTGTGAATAATGCATTTTCAAAAACAATTATCTTGAAAGCTGAAACATTAAACATCAATATAACCAAAATTTCAGTTATTAATAATAAATAGTGAGCAAAAAAATCGTGAAATTCGAAAACATGCCCACAATCATTTACTGTTTGTGCAACGCACGCGAACATCGTATATTAGAGAGATAAGAACCTGAGAAAGCTGATTGGGTGAGAAAGAGGCAGAGAGCGACATGCTTCATTTCCCCATCACATCTAATCTCAACCGGATCTTTACATAAATTAGTATGTATTGATATGGTGGTGACGAGTATGTATATATACGTGTGTGTATAGAGCGAGATAGAGAGACTTGAAGGTGCGGTGCAATGGAGGGAAACAAAGTAGAGAAAGAGGCGATCATGAGCGGCGCGCTGAAATGAAGCTAAATGGACTACAGTAGATCCACTGCTGTACTCTCCAATTTCAAATAATATCGTGCTTTCACCGGGCCATATGCATTCGATATATATGAAAATCTTGGAATATTTGTTTGATAAAATTTTAGGGTCGTTTGATTTGCTATTTTTAATTTTGAAAAACATTAAACTCGTATATGATCTAATATTCTAAAAATGTATTTTCAAAAATAAGAATAAACTTATAACATAAAATTAAAATGCATTTTTGATATTTTGAAAAATGAAATTTAAGAAAAATAAAATTGATAAAATCTAAAACATAAAAATTTGAAATTTGAAAATTTAAAATTTAAAATTATAAAAAAATAAAAATTATAAATTATAAAATTTTCTAAAATATAAAAATTATAAAACATAAAAATAAAAATAGTTTAAGCTCTGAATGCTTATTTACGTAAAAATTCTATAAAAAAAATATTTAAATGGACTCAAATAAAAATATTCTCAATCCACGTCATTAATTTTATATACTTTGAACTCAATTTATTATTTATTTATTTTACTTTTGTATCGAAAAAAATATTGTAAGATTCATCAATTTTAAAATGTACTAAATAATCAAATTTTATGGAATAAAATGTGATAAAATAATTTTTCAAAATTTCAAACTAAACTTTCGTTTTAATTTTTTGTTTTGAGAAATAATCTTTAAAATGACAAATGAAATGTATTTTTAGAAATTATAAAATAGACCCTCAAAATAAACAATTGAAAATGAACTCAAAACTCAAAATTGAAAATCGAAAAACAAACCAAACATGTCCTTATAATTTTGAACTTGTCAAACTTCAATTTTAATAATATATTTTACGTGATCTATAACTTTTATTAGTTTTTCAATTAATGTTTTCATCAAATACTAATTTTTTTTAATCAAAATCTATCAAACATGCCCTAAATTGTGGAAGTAACATGCTAATTGTTGCATAAGAAATTTATTGGCATAATCGTCAACGCAAACTTGATTTATCCCCTGTTTGGCAACCATTCTTTTCAAAATCTTTTTCTTTTTCATGTTCATTTTTAATTATATGTTCTCACAATAAAATATTCTTCACTTAAATCCAAATTTTTTTTTTTACTTTTTAACCACATATTCTCTAAAAATTCATTATGCAAAAACTTATTCTTTTCAGAAAATTCTATCAAACGTGGGCTTAAACAAATGTCACAAAGTCGTGCAACAGGCATATCGATAGACAAAAAGTAAAGATATCTCAACGGTCATATAACAAAGCCCTTGTTTGAGTCTCATTATTTGAAAAAAATAAATTTTGAAATGGTGATTTTTTAGAGAATATGTCGTCGAAAAATAGAAATAAAAAGTTAGGTTTGCGTGTAAAAGGAAAAATTGCAACAAGAACCTAAATCTTTTCAAAAATTATAAATAGATCACCATTAAATACAATTAACAAAAGAAAAAAGGTCTTCCCCAACTCCTACCCTAATACACTAGTCAGCCATCGCCACTGTCCCTACCCCACAATCCACCACCACACATTTTCAAAATTTGCACAATAAATTTTCTAAAATGATCTTATTATTATTTTTCCTTCCTTAATCCCACGCCACCCCCACAACCACCACTATCACGACTTCCACCACCGCGTCGAAGCTACATAGCTTCCACTTCCCAACATGTGTTTACACCCCCACACCACCTCCACAAAAGTACTATAACTTTTGCCAAAAGTATTCATACTAATGAATTATAACAAAATTTCACCAAATTAGAGAGGGACGAATATTTTTCCTCGCATCAATGTGCGACTCTACCACGTGACCTTTCGTTGCCATCACAAGAATGAAGGAGACTCGCAAAGAGTGTTTGTATTGTCAAGTAGTGGAGATCCGTGACAGACAGAAAGGAGAGTTAGACTGGAATGCAAGAATTAATCTCTTAGATGAGATTGTTTACGAATCTCCTACATCGATAAGAAGCAATTTTTGCACCTGAATCAGAATACATTGCAATGAAGCCCCTTGATCCTATGGGTGTCAATCCTGTGTTGTGAAACTCGGAAGATGATAACAGATAACTCCGATACCACTTTGTTGGATAAAATAAGAAATTAAGCCACAAAATGAAGTAATTGATTATAAGAACATAAGAATAGAGTAATTTGCAAAGAATGAAGATTTTATTATAATTTGGAGAAATAATACAAAGATTTTGTGTTTACAATGTTTCTAACTTCTTACTAAATCATAATAAAGAACCAACTATATATAGAGAATAAGTAGGGAACGTCCAAACTTTCATAGTAGAGTTGTTAAAGTAATAAAAAAGGGAGTAGAAAAAAAAATCACGTAGAGGCGAAACAGGTAGAGCGGTGCCCATAAGTGCCCCGTCTCTATCCAAAAACCTTCCAAAAATGTTTTTCTTCATTCGAAAGTCATCTTCAAATCCAACAAAAATTCATACTCCCGATGGGCTTCGAAATAGAATTTCAATTAAAATTCGCGAAATAAACTTGAATTATCTTCAATAAAGAATTCGGATCACACTTAAATTTTAACCATCTCGACCTTGACATGAATCCCACTGCAACGAACAACTATTAAAAAATTTGTCCACCTGGAAACAAATTTCACTGCATGGAATAAACTTGAACTCTTCAATAAAAACATAAACAAACTTCTCCATTAAAATTCTAATTGAAAATTTTCTCCACCTTTGTTACCCCCAATTAAGGGTAGAAGTGATCTAATGGTCACCAAATAAGGCAAAAACAAACTTTGTAACAAAATCACAACTAAATACATCAAAACAAGGATTTTGGTTAGAATCAACACCCTTAACCATATTCAAAACATCAACAAAATTAACAAAATTGTACACATGTGGGATCTTATGGCCAAAAATTAGTCTATTTCTAGTAATTGAATACAATGACAACGTCGATAATGGTGGCAAGACGAATTTACCCATATTTTCAAAATTCAACTGAGATGTATTCTTAAAAAAAAAGATCCCAAATTAGACTTCAACGGTACATAAACCAACTCTAAATCCCCATGAGTTCTTAAAATATGCTGATTATTCGAAAATTTTGTATCACCCTGCAAGATATAAATGAAATTTTCTATATCCCATCAACACAACACGGGCTCCTTTGATAACTTTCAAAACTTCACCTTTAATAGTGTACCTATACCATTTTGAATCAAGAGTACTTAAGGAGATAAAAAATTTCTTCAGATCTGAAACTTGTCTTACTGCGTTAAGCGTTCTAACCGTCCTGATAAGTGTATTTTTAACACTTATTCGAGGTTGGAAATGATATGATATTATTGTTCTTTCGTCAAAAATACGACCTAAATTATGTCTTATTGCGTTTTGTAGGAAGAAATCATTGTTCAACGAAGAAA
>CAIGRN010143189.1:0-24056 GCA_903798345.1 Fraxinus anomala
TTTTTACCACACGTTTCATTAATTTTTATCAAAATGTGTTATAATAAAGATGAAAACAAGATGGCAATAAGAAAATAAAGAAATCAAACACAAGAACACCAAAATTTATATAGAAACTCAAGATAGGAAAAATCACAAATAAATGAGAGAAGTCTACTATATGAAGAAAATTACAATGAAAGCATAAGTCTACTATATGAAGAAAATTACAATGAATAATGCTTTCGATATGTTTTCTATGCTATACAAAGTCAATAATTTCGTGGAGCATATATAGGACCCAAAGAAAAGAGGATAAAAAATCACGTAAAAAGAATGAAACAAGGTTTGCTATCATAATCAAAAGTATTTCCGAATAATCTCGTCAATTAATTATGTCAATATAAGATCAAAGGAGTTTTCATTACAAGTATAATAATTGAACCTAATTTAAACTTTTGCTATCATAGCTTGCTTCTTTGCAATTTGGTCCTTGAAGTTCCACGCCCATGACATGTTGGCCCATTTCAATCATTTTTCATCCCTTTTACTTCTATTCACTTCCAATTTAGTCCTAGCACTCCCAGTTGTTCGTTATTCGGTTTGAGCCAACTTTGATTAATTATATTTTAGTCCTTGAACTTTTACTTTCTTGCAATTTAGTCCTTTTTTCGTTTTTCCTCCAATTCCGCCATTTTCATCCATTTATACCTAACAAACATAATACACGTAAAATTAAGCTTTCTCAATTCATGCCTAAAATATGCCAAAACTACCATTTGGAGTCGTGCAAACCCAACTAAATTTGAAGTCTGGTAGCCCAATTTTGCCTTAGACAAATTTTGGCTCGGTGGAATTTATCCAGTAAGCATCCTTTTTTCGACTTTAAATTTCGCCCCCAACAAAATTTGCAAAATAGTCTGGCAGTCAAACGGAAACGTGCATAATATTTTTGTAAAAAAAAAAAAAAAAAAAAAAAAAAAAAAGATTTAAATCGAGATCTATAAAATGCATTTGACTACTGATTTGATAAGCTTTTCAAAGGTATATCTTATGTTTCTAGTAGAAACCTTTGTATCTTATCTTGGTGTTCTAGTTTTTCTCCGAGTCTTGCTTGAATGGCCTTCTTCTTTGTACTTTTCCTCACAGTGCACCCTTTTCGTCTCTTTTTAAATCATTTTGCCTTTAGGGCTCGATTCTTCATGATAGTGTAATTTTACACTTATTTAGGCCGTTAAAAATGGATGTAAGGGAGTGCTTTTATGGAATTGATACTTAATTTTATTTGTACATTGCTTAATTTAGTAGAAACTCCATGTTGGACGACTTTAGTAGAAAAGCGGCAAAAATAAAATTTTAAAAAAAGGACTCAAACGTGCATATTATGGAACATGGGGGACCAAAAAAGCAAGATTGGAATGACAAGGAATTTCATAAGCATTTAAGAAGGAACGTAAGCTGCATGGAAAAGTGAATGAAGGAACCAAAGCGGAAAGGATAAAAGAATAACACCTTGCGATTGCAACGCTTAGCAAAAACGTATGCATTTGCGATTGCATGCAGACAGTGGGTCCATATAGTGCTTTCCGACAGAAAGATTTTATTTCCTTTTTTATATTTAACCTCTTCTTGGAAGGCATTTGGCACCCGATTTTAGCATTATTCAAGAGGCCAAATTCACTGTTATTCATCTCGTAACGTGGAGAAGAGAGCTAGAAAGAGGAAATACACAAAATACTTCGTTCTTTCAAGATTCGTGGTTTCGAATTAGTGACTTTAAGCAAGAAAAGTTGGGATTTATTGAAGGCTCCATCTCGAAGGAATTCGAATGACATAAAATTCATCTTCAATATTCTCTTTGCAACTTGATTTTTGGGTGATGGATACTCAATTAATTATGTATTTTTGTGTGTGGGATGACGATGTAAACTTTAGTGATACTTTAAATCAAGACTTCTTATTTTTATTCTTGATTTGTGTCAATATTTAACTTCATGTTTGAATGAATGATCACCCTTGAATGTATATGTGGTTTATTTTGTTTTAATGAGGTATGAAATAGGTTTATCTCACACTTAATAATCAACATAAGGTCCTATAAATGTTAGGGATAATTACTTTATGCTTTTATACAATCCATTTAGATAATCTTGTAATTGAATTCATTTTTATATATTCAAATTCGCAATAGGAATTTTTTAGATTGGATATAGAAAAATGTTTAACTCTATTTTCACGAGGGATTTGTAAATAATACAAGATTATCGATTGTCAATACAAGCATAAATTGAGTCAAAAAGATAAAAGTTGAGAATTATAACAAATACTAATGATGGAGTCGAATTCCTAGCACATTTTTTCACATCAATCTCTTTTCTCTCAATCTTCTTTGCATTTAGAATAGTTAGACAAAAATTTTGCATCCACACTTGACATTTCTGTTGTCGACAAAGTATGTAAATGACTTAAAAATAGTGTATTACTGTATTACATATGATATGTTTGAAAATCCACAGATTCACATTTCAGCTAAGAACATGGCAATTTGCTTATCTTAATTCACATGCATCCAAAAGTTTGCCTCTTGCCAGCTAAAATCCTTAGGGCGCACATAGTTACTTTATTATATATGTTAACATCAGTTTGAAAAATTAAACCTTTTCTTCCCTATAAAAACCCATTTCTTGCAACTAAATCATCCATTCCAAATCCCTTAATAGTTAACAGAATCAGCAGCTACAAGTTGTCAAGAATTAGGGTATTTGAGAAATGGCTTCCAATAGTAAAACATCAGTTGTCCTCTTTCTAGTCCTAAATCTTCTCTTCTTCACTCTTACTAGTGCATGTGGCACTTGCCCGGGTCCTAACCCAAGGCCTAGACCAAACCCGAGGCCAAACCCGAGGCCGAGGCCGAGCCCCGGCAAGGGCACATGCCCTAGGGATGCCTTAAAACTAGGGGTATGTGCTGATCTTCTTGGTGGATTGCTTGGTGTTACCATTGGGACACCAGCAAAAACTCCATGCTGCTCCCTTATCCAAGGCCTCGTCGACCTGGAGGCGGCGGTCTGCCTTTGTATCGCCATTAAAGCCAATGTTTTGGGCATTAACCTCAATATTCCTCTTTCCCTTAGCTTGCTTCTTAATGTCTGCTCCAAGAAGGTTCCACCAGGCTTCAAATGTGCCTAGACAACCTAGCTTTATACTCTTCCGTCCTCAGTCGTATGAGTTTGTACTTTTAAGATTATTGCATTCTTGTGCTTTGGTAACATCTGGTTCCTTTGTTAGCAAATAAGAAAGAAAAGAAAATAATATATCTGAGGCTGTCATTTTAACCGAGTGTTGCTTTGTATTTTCAAGTTATACTTATCCAAATTGTACCCATGTTTCATTTTATTATCGAATATCTTGTTATCTAGAATCTAAAATCATAATATCTCTCTCAAGCTTATTTTGAGGGGTTAAAATTTTCCCAATTATAATATTAAGCTTATTTTGATTGGGATTATATATTGAATTTTTGTCCACTTTTCAACAACATAAATATACATACATACATATATATATATATATATATAGGGACTTAATTATTCCGAAAAGCATTATTATTAGAATTTCCCTTACTGCTTTTTGATTTCTATTAGAATCCTTGATGCATAATTATATTCACATGCAGCGTGGTAAAATTTTACAATCATGCTATAGTGTCATCCTGGTTAACAAATAGGTTGACATAATGTCACATGCCATACTATTAAACACTATCACCATTTACATCAAATCATTTCCATCCACCTAGGAACGTGTCAACCTCTATGTCGCAATTCATCTCGCAAAGTAGTTTAATCCAAAATTTTGTAACCCTTGTATACAATGTCTACATAAAAATCCAACAAAAAAAAAAAAAAAAAAAAAACCATAAATATCGTTCTAGTCCCTAGGAAAAAGGCCAAATTCACCCCCCACGAGCTATAGTCTCTTCACAGAGTATTTTCAAAAGATTCTTTATTTTTAAAGAATATATTTACAATTTAGAGAGTCTAAATAAATGACGTCATATGTTTAAAGAGTCTCTTGGATATGCTCTTTATCTATTCTTACCCATTGGGTTAATTGTATTCCTCGAATTTATCGTCTGTGAAAGGCAGTTTATCTTAATAAAATTTCATTCTTTTTGAATTCTCAAAAATTTGAACTTTAGAAATCTTTAAAAGCATCAATACTTCACTGGATTAGAACTAGAAGCAATCANCTTTATATTTATTCTTTATTTTGCTTTTCTCATAAATACTTTTCATTTTTTAGCTCCATTTTCCTCCTTTTGTTTTTACCTTACTTCCATCTCTTTTAATTAATTATTGTCTGTGCTTGTTTCTTTATAAACCTAAGGGGGTGCATAGAAAATTGCAAAATATTATATGAAAGCATTAAACGTATGATATGGAGAGATAATTTGTTTTCTTTACGTTTGGAAAGTCAAATTCAATCTTCATTTTAAACTTTAAATACAAAGAGTTTATTGGAACCCTATGAAAAGAAGATTGATGAATTTCTACAGTAAAGAGAATGAGAAAGAAAGTAATGAAGAGCGTACTAGAAATGCTATAACGTAGTAAAATCAACCAAAAATCGAAAAATTACCCTGCAGAAAGTAATGAAGAGCGTACTAGAAATGCTATAATGTAGTAAAATCAACCAAAAATCGAAAAATAACCCTGCAGAACTCACCAGTACTATGGAAACGGGAATGGGACTCTAATTAACATCCATGGGTAGATGTTATAAAATTTAATATTTTAGCCCCCCGTCTCACATATATTATGCCCATGTTAGGTGGGGTGATTAAAATCAGATTTTTAGTAGATTTTGATAAAAAAAATTGATAAAATGAATGATTGAAAAGTTGTGAAACTCATAAAATATGTGGTTAAAATTAATTGTTGACTTTGACTTAAATTAAAATCTAGATTTTAATTGGTACTAAACAGGGGCATAAATTAAAATCTCAAGTTAAAATTTAAATTTATTTTAGTCACATATTTCATGAGATCTATAACTTTTCGACCTCGTATTTTATAATTTTTTTTTTTCAAAATTTACTAGAAGCCTAATTTTAATTTACACTAAACGGGGGCTTAGTGTAATAACTAATAAATCACCCATGCATATAAAAATTTAAACTATCAAAGATCAAATAAATTTAACATGGATCTCGTTAATCACCTTAGTTCGGATTTTTTCTTCAAAGAACATACACGTTGGATTTTCGAAAAATAACGGTGACCAGACTTGAACTCAAATCATCTATTTGCTCCTCCTATAGATACGGTGTGAATTTAATTATTTATATTTGTATTTACAACGATACTACCCAAAATATAAGTTCTTAAAATCTGAAATTATTAGGTCATAATCCACAATGTTAAAAAAAAAAAAAAAAGGTCTGAAATTATTACATAATAAACACGTCAAATTTTATCAAGTTGATTGCAAAAAGTCAATCGATGGGCCATGAGAATTTGGAAGAATCTCTTCGACAATTTTCTTAGCAGCACAATACAGCCCGTGACTCCCGAATTTGTTGAATGTAATAATGTATATTATAATCTGCAAGTGGAAGAAAAAGAAGTTTCATCCATGATTAATCCTTACCTAAATCTGTCTCTTTGCATGTTACACACAATAATATCAAAGTTGAGATAGATTAAGAATTTTCACACTTTACATTGAATCAAGTTTATAATCACGTTCCATTCAATTGAATTAATTAAATTAAATTCTCAGTGCCTAATATTTTGTTTACTAGCCTTCTTCATTTTAGGTCTTCTCATGTACAAATTGCTCATAATTTCTGTCCTAATCTCTTCCATTTCAAAGAAAGTGATGGTGAAGGTGAAGGTGAAGGTGAAGGTGGAGGTGGTGGTTATAGCTCTTTAACGATTTTCAAGAATTCAAAACTAAAATCAATCTCGCGTGTGAGTGGTTTGTCTTTAAACGTTAGACTGTTAAAAAAAAAAGGTTAAAAATCTCCAATATTAATACCTTCTAAAGGTATTATGAAATAGAAATGATTATTTTTCATTAACCACCATCGTTTTCCATATGATGGTGTAATGGTGCGTCGAATTTGGGTCTACTCAAGTCACATCTTCCCCCACACACGCATTAAAGTTTAGCCAATGGGACTGGGAGATGGTGACAGCATATCTCAACTTCTAAATTTGAAAAATTGGTTGGGACAAAGATAATTTGTTTTGGATCTTACTGTATGTATATCAAGATTTATATAATGGATTACATAATGTCACATAATATTCTGTCATTTGCCAGTTTAAAATATAATATTTCATCTATTCTTTTCCCTTCACGTCAATATACATTTTTTATGTACAAGTAATAAAATTCATTTGTCTTTGGCACAAAAAGGGATATTCATAATTTTTAAAATCATGCTATATGTACATCATGGATTACGTTAATGTTTACACTCTTTCATGTGGTTAGATTTACACCATTTATTTTAATCACAACCATCAAATCATTGTCCAATTTTTTTGTCACACGGGAAGAGTGTCAAATACATTATCAACCAACTATGTACATGTAACTTTATTCTAAATTTTAATGTAACCAAAGTTTGGCCTCTTTCGTTAGCCAAGTACATGTTCCCTACTTAAAGTGTAGATAAAAAGTATATTTCAAATTGTAATTTAAGTTTTGCCAAACATGCTCTAAATTCACCCCAGAAAAAAATTCCCCTAGGATTTTAAAAACAGTGCAGACGTCAATTGTATTAGCACATGGTTTTGTGCTGCAAACACTGCTGAATATAAATCTATATTGCTATGATTATCTCTAGCTTCTATGTTGTGAACTACACTTTTCCTTGGATTAGACTGTAAAAATTTGTACACACTTTTCATTTTTCTTTTCTTTTCTTTTCATGTCAACTGTGTATTTTCCTTTATCAAAATCTAATATTCATACTAATGCAAAATTAACATTTATTCAATTGATAAGGACTCAATTTCAAGTTTGTCAGAAATTAAAATCTAGATCAAAATCCAAAGTTGTCCCAAATAGTGGTATAGAATTGGACCGTTTGGCCGCATTTGCCAGATTATTCGAGCACGTTTCTTAGTTTTTTTTCTCGAACTATGATATGAAGAAGAAATGTGTTGGGCCCGATAATTCGTACGATCAAACGAAATAGTGTAGGCAATTTACAATTCATTTAGACTGTATATTATGCTCACTTGAGTTGGAATATTAACCTTGAAATTATTTGATATTAATGGTCAATCTAAAAAGTCAACGATAATTGTAGTGGGATTAAATAATGTTAATGTCGACGAGAAAGTGCCAACAAGTAAGTCAATTTCAGATTTTGCCGTATTTGTTTAGGAAGATTAATATGTACAAAAAAACAATAAAATATAGGCCCCAGACAACGAAATATCTACAGTAGACAACCCGTGACACTAGTCATTTTTGTTTAGATAATTTTTAAATAAGCATAATATTTTTTATTTTTTTGGTCTTTTTTCCATATTTTTGTTTGCATAATATTTAAACAAGCATTGTTTTGATTAAATGAGTATAAGAATAATTTTCCTTTCTTTCTACATATTGTTTGTATATGTGAATTCTTTTTTTTTTTTTTTTTAAAGTTAATATTACGTATAAAGTATGCACTTAGGAGGTGTATTGAATTGAGATTTTTAAATTTTTTTTTTTTAAAGTTTAGATGTATTCAATGTAGAGTTTTTGAGATTTTCTAAAAATATTGATGTATTCAATCGAGACTTTTATAAACTTTTAAAAAGTCTTTAAAAATGAGTGTATTCAATCATTTTTCAAAAATCCCTATCAGTCTTTGAGTATTTAAATTATTATTAACTTTTAAAAACTTTTATAAAGCTAAAGGGTACTAATTTTTAAACAGACAATACAAAAATAAAATCTCAAAATTTATTTCTCATACATCCTAATATTTTGAGAGATTTTCACAAAAATAAAAAAATAAAAAAATAAAAAAAAAATTAATATTTAGTTTTATTTCTTTTGATATTTCTCTTTCCTTATTCCTTCTACGGACATTAGAATCACGATTAAAAAATTATCTTTTTTTCTACCGATTATATTTGTTTCAATTTCTCTTTTATTATTTATTCCATGTTCTATGAAAAAAATTAAATTGTAACTAAAGTTTCTTATAATTTTTTTTCTATTTTCATCCATTTTTTATGAAAAAGATTATATATATATATATATATATATATATATATATATATATATATATATAATATTTTATAATTAAATTTAAATATATTGATTTATTGTTTACTCTTTAAATGTATATCGTATTGATAATGATGAATCTTAATTTTTTTATTTGTTTTTTATCAATGAATAATGAAATTTATATATAAGTATTTTTATTATTATTTATTTAATTAATGTGACTTAAATTTTTACTCTTTTAAAATATTTTTTATTACGTGAGGAGGTGAAAAAGAATTGTGGGAACCAACACCTCATATGTGACAACTTCACACTATTGCACATAGCCATATCAACGAGCCAAGCCGAGCCACGAGTCGAAACTCGAAGCTCGGACTCAACTAGAGCAAAAAATGTTCGAACTTTTTTGGCTCGAGCCGAACCGAGCAAAAACTCAGCCAAAAAATTGAGGCTCAACCCGAGCTTTTGGCTCGAGCTTTAGAGGGCCAGTCGACTCGATTTTTTTTTCTCGTGTTAAACTGCCTTATTATTATTATTATTATTATTATTATTATTATTATTATTATTATTATATCTTTTCAATTTTTTTTTAATGGACTCGATTCGTCAGGGTCGAAAACGTCGAGTCACACAAGTCGGCTTGGGCTCGAGCCTTTGCCTCAAAATGGGGCTCGGCCCAAGCCTAGGCTCGGTGGTTTCGAGCCTCGAGCCGCTCGACTCAGGCTTTTCCGAGTCGAACCACAGGTGGCCCGAGCCGTCAAGCCATTTTGTCATCCCTAATTGCACATGATCCACATGAATTTTATTTTAAATGAAAGTTTTTTTAATTCTATAAAAGTTTCAAAATAAGTCTACAGAAGTTTGCGAAAGATTTCCATTAATTCCATACAAATCTATAAAAGTCCACGAAATTCACAAAAATCATCACTTAAAAAATGTCTATAAATATCGTCAAAAGCCCCAATTAAATACATTCCCTTTAAATATGTACTTCATTTTTATTCAGAATATCATCACACTGGTCATGAGCACATATACACACTTGTCAATGTGCACACGGTAGACCTTGAAAACACGCTGATTTCTCTAAGCTTGAGACGAGCGTAGTCTAAAGCAACATGGATAAACACTCGAATGTGAAAATAAAAGTTCCAATCAAACAATTTCATAATACACTCCTTAGATGGTAAAATAATGTAAATATTCAACTTATTATTCTTTGATCTCTTGCATGCATAAATTATTGTGTATAAATTCCAATTATGTTATTCATTAATAATCATGGAAATGAAAATTACAGTTTTCATTTAAATTCATAGAATGCTCATTGTAAAGGTACGCTTGATGCTAGAAGCTCAACTGCATGCAAGCATGGTCGCAAACCATCCATGGCTAAGCTTAAAAAGTTTACATATAAATAAATAAGTTTTTTTTGACAAACTTGAAAATAAGGTAGGAGCAACCTAGAAAATGTAACAATTTCTTATTTAGGAGTACAAAAAAGGAGTAACTTATCCAAAAGGTAAAGTTTGGGGACTGTAGGTTCAAATTTCCCTGATGGGAGGGTTGTGGAAAATATTTCCAAGTGCAAGAAATATTTTTTTATCTGAAACATGGTTAAAATGGTTAGGTTAAGAAATCAAGCATACTTTTGAGAGCGAGGGACCAACAGAGCCATACATTTGTCTCCTAAAAAATTGATTATTATTTTTTTGGAAGAATTTAAAGTTAAAAAGTAAGAAAAAAAAAATTTGACATTACATACAAAATTATTTTATTAGAAAAATGTGTTTTTAAAATAAGTTTTGAAGAATTCAGTTCAAGAAGGGATTTACCAAAAGTGCAGTCCAAAATTTGCACGAGAATATGCAGGCCAGCTTCTCATTCAGATCACAGATAAAGATATCTCCTCATCACCATTCAGCATGAAAACATCAGCCTTGAATACTCCAACAAAAGCTTTAAATACAGAATGTATGCAGAATTCTATCCTACATAAATCTTTTTTCACCACTTCATTCGAACTACTGACTCGTCCAAGACTTCAAGCTTCGGCAAGAAATAAGTAAAAGTTGATTAAATTTCAATGCAATCATAGAAAAAGGCAACACGTGCTATAACTTGCACCATTGAAGTTGAAAACAAAACAGTAGCAAGTACAACAAAAAACAGAAATTCATTTGCTTGGAAGAAAATTGTCCAGCCATTTGTTGAGAATGTCGATGCAGTCTCAATTATTCCATATGGTTGGGGAATTTAAAAGGCAAAAGGTACACAATAAGACATCGAGCCACCATATGCACAAGTAACCTAGGGTTCTCCACCAAGCTCTACTCTTAAGTTGTCATATGGGTAGACCTTGGGTATCTGGTAAGAGAAAAAAGAGAAATAGCATCAGATAGAAGCATATCATTGAAATAAATACTTCACAATAATGACAAATACATAAATTATTCAACATGTACGATTTCTATAAAAAAGTTATAACATCTAGGTACCCTCCTATGTGGTAGCTTAGACCAATCAAGTCCAACTACCCATGGACCACCATCCCAATTCCCAAACTAAACAATTTCATCATAAAATGGTGATTTAGTATAAGGCTTGAGAAGTGAACATTGACAGTTGCCCCAACCTGTGAATGCACCATTTCGGAAGATGTACAGTAAAATATTTCATCAAAATATATCTTTCACATCATTTTTTCACAAGCAGCCTAGTGCCATTGCAACCAATTCAAAACGTAATGTTAGTGAAAGTTCCTAGATGCATGTGATCGTAACAACGAACCAAGCTATAAAAGTTACTAAATATCCACGCCAAACATTGAGAAAATTTAGACCCTAACAAGAACAGATGGATCTTATATTCTTGTTCTTCTCTCGAATAATGTAGAGCAATTGTGATGCAAGTACAAATGTGCAACAAATCATTTATCTATTATGCAATAAATTTCAAATGCAGAGCATAGCATAGCACATCTACTAATCCAAATTAGACACAAGGTAAAAGATCAAATAGAATTGATCATGAGGGGAGGACATGGGAGGCACAAAGATTTGATTATATAGCAAGCACATAGGTAAACCTACAGAATCGTTCAAGGATGTAACGATTTGGACCTCGTGCACAAGTTGTTATCTAACGTAATATTCACTTTGGGAGACCACATGTCCATACCCTTCACGAATATCTCACATTCCCTAAGATTCGAACCCAGACGGACGTGAGAGAAACTCGTAAAGGGTAAGATGAGCACGTTCACCCAAAGCAAACACTATGTATGATATAATGGCTTAGACATAGAGATCCGATCACTAAAAATGCAATTTTAGTAATTACTCAAATCTCTATGCCCAAACAGTTATGTTGTACGTATTGTCCACTTTAGGAAAACGTTTACCCATCTTACTCATCACAGATTTCTTTGTCTCCCACAAGATTTAACTTAAGTCTCTCATAAGGTAAAAATCTTGAATGATGCGAAGATATTCGTAAGAGGTTAAGATAGGCACACTCTCCCAAAGCAGACGGTATGTAATAGTTAACGATGTGAGCACAAACTCGGGTCGCTACAAATGATATGCTACGAATAGTTAGGAAATCTAAACAAATGAAATTCTTGAAATATTACACCTCCAAACTACGTCTTGACTGTCATTTGAATAGCTAAAATGTCATGAAGTTCCCCAAAAAGAAAAGGAAAAAAAAAAAAAAAAGAGGAGCAATCATTTAGGGCATGTTCGAGTCCCCTTTTTTGTGTAAAATGTATTTTGGAATAGTAGATTGATGGAGAATGTTTGGTTAAAAATCAAAAAATAGTTTTTAGGTTGTTTGTAATATTATTTTATTAAAAATGTGTAGTTAAAAAGAAGAGAAAAAAAGGACTTTGAAAAAAATGGGAGATCAAACAAGGGCTTAGAGCATCTCCAAGAGACTCTTTAAATATGAGATGCTCTCTATTTAATCATACTCCAAGAGACTCTTTAAATTAACATTTTAATTTAGAGAATGGGTTTGACTCTCCAAATTTGGAGAGCCAAACTCACTCTTTATAATTAAATGCATTCAAAATGTTTCAATTTTCATAATCTAAAAAAAAAACTAATTAAAATAAAAGATAAAGAAAAAATAATAAATATTTTTTTAGAGTAGTAAAATTAAGTATTAAATATTAAGAACTTGTTGGAGTATATCAAAATTTTAACTCTCTAAATTTATAGATGTATCCAAATAATAGAATATGCTTTTTAAAAATAGAGAATCTCTTGAAGATGCTCTTAGTATACTTGTCTAAAATCTGTTTCAGATGATATTCATAAAAAGGTTACTATTTTGCAAAATTCCCACTTCACTCGTTCAAATACTGTCAACATAGAGGCGATGCAAAAGGAAAAAAAATATAAGAATAACATCTCGTGATGGATCTTGCCTTGTCTACAAAGATAATGCCACCATCACAACCTCAGGGACAGCATCAAAGCTAACACCACGTGACAAAAATTGATCTCATCCCTCAAAACCAATGCTGCCTACAACGCCACCAATGCCAACCCATGCAGCTGCCCATGAGATAACCCTAATCTTAGGTGCTTGTGTCAATCTTCAAGGTTGGTTGTTTGACAGTAGCATAGGCACCCTTCTACGAACTCATTCAAGAACTGGTGACCTTGAGGTCACTGTTGATCATAGCAGAAAGACGGTAAATCCATCAACCTTAACATCCCTCTCTTCAGTCTTCCTCAGCATGCTTCTTAATGTCCGCGAAGAAATATTCTACATGCATTCCAATGTTCCTGAGGAATCAGCCTTTAGTGTCTTTATTTCGGGCTTTACTCCCTAAATTTCTATAGTAAGGAATGTACCCTAAATCATCATAACTCCTACTTGCAGGTTTCCAAGCATTCTGCAATGATAATAACTAAATTACTAATTCTGCAATAATCAATTACATTCCAGTAAGAAGAATGGCCAATCGGCTCTTAGGATCTTATTGCCTGCTTGCGGCAACAAACTATATCCCATAATACATTTTACAGCTTAGCAATTAATCATTTATTCATGGATCATGACCATGAAGATAAGAGATTTAAGAATTCATTTTAATACAGAATGGGATATTATTCTGCTGCAGATTAAGTTTCCATTGTCGAGTTATCAACATCACAATAAAATTAAGTCAAATGCATGTATTTTTTATGTCACTGTGTTTGATCTATCGCGACATTTAACGGAAGAACAAATGCTCCTTCACAACCACATCGAGCAATGTTCATTTTGGTCTTTCTTTCTTTCTTCTAACTTTTTTTGCTTGGATAGCCACACTTTTGTGAATACAAGTTCCTTTAGGACCATGCAGTACATGCCCCCAACCTCCTAAGTTGTTCTTCCATTAGTTTACTGCCAATTGGTGCCACATTCATTGGTAGTCAGCTATCCTCATTTCTTTTTTATCTTAACCATTCTAGTATGACCGCACGCCTATCTTAACATCCTTATCTCTATTGCTTTCATTTTATAGACATTTTTATCCCTTGAAGGCACAAAAATGAGTACCATAAAGCATGACTAATCTAATATCCTTTGTGAAACTTATCCCCCATTTGGTTTTGGTAAAAATCAGATTTTTTGTATATTTCTGAAATATATGTATATATAAAGTTGTCGAAATGTGTGGTTGAAAAGTTATAAAAGTTGTGGGTCCCATGAATTGTGTGATAGAAAATGTGTTTGGAGAAAGGGTAACATATATAAAATACCACATATTCAAGTAAACCCCAGCTATGGCTATGTTTTACATTTCAAGCCAGCTAAAGTAATTGGATTCTTTCTTTAACAAACAATGCCATCAAAGAGAAACAGTACATCAAGCATCTTATACTCACAAACGTCGAGAAAAATATTGAATAACAGATAAAATGCAGATTGACACCTAATGCATTAAATTTGTAAGAGGAAATGGCCAATAAATCAAATAGAGATTCACAAATTAACTAGGATGGAGAATATTCTTCCATAAATTGGATTTGAATTATAGTTAAAATTAGGACGTGAGAAGTTCACATGATTGCTTTTCTTCACATCATAATCTACAATTTTGGCCACGAAAATTGGAGGATATATACACACACTCAGTGAGGCAAGAAGCCACATGCTACTGCATGGCAAACAAAACTACTACTTTCTACTTCTCGCATATTAAAGTTGTCATATAGCTATCAAAATTCATGTGCCAACTCTAAACTTGGAGCATTACTGGGCCATGCTCATAAATTAAGTACCTACATTCAATACTTTCATGGTGAGGGTACCACCAAAAAAATAAAAATAAAAATTAAATTAAATTGGGGAAGGATCTAGCAGGAGTGGTACTAGAGAATTTTCCATTTCTACTAGCTTGCATCAAGATGTGCTCTAAATCCATATCTTTCTACTTCAGTCTAGGATAAGCTACTGAATATATTAAAAATAGATCTTTCTAGCCTCATTCAACCTATACCACTAAAAATACCTCTATAAGCTGCACATCCAGTTGAGAAGCAATTCTACATCACTATTCCATAAAAACAAGGAACTGTTAATTGATATCCTTTGCTATAATCTTCGATAATCATGTTGATAATGAAAACTTGTACTGTAGCCGACAATGAGTCCGTTACAATAAGTTCAATTTCCCTCCATTGAGGAATCAAATTCTGGATTGGAACACCTGCAAACTATAGTTTTACGTTTCTAGTTGAACAGACCTGAAAGTATCTTTTCCGTGGGAACTACCTTTTGTATGGGAACTAGGAAGTGAATATCATGTAAGATGTAGTTGATACGGTAAGACTACAAAAGAATTATTGGCATCAAACACTTCATCAATATGGCTAAATGACGCAGTTTGGCTGCACCTATTAATTTCGAATTGAGCTTTCAAATCAGACCAGCCTGTTGATTAAGATATACTGAGTTAAAATTTTCTATATGACAACTATTAGACCGAGTTTACTTGGTGGTATTGAGTTTTGGGTCATTAAAGGGCAAATTATCTATAAGATGTTTAAGCAAAAATGAGGATGTTAAGATAAGTGTGAAAACTAGAATGGATAAAGTGAAACAAGGCTATATGCCACTCAGTGACAGTTAACCATTCAAGATAAATTAAGGAAAAGGCATCTTAAATAGTTGGGCTATGTCTTGCTAGCCTAAAAATATTCTCATTTCACAAAAGTCGTGCAGTCTAAGGTTAGGGAAATGAGAAGTGGACCAAAATAAACATGGCCTGAGGTCTTTGCAGAAGATCTGATTTTCTTGGACCTTTAGGAGAGGTAGCTCCAGATCGGATGGAATTGTGAAAAAGAATTCATATAAACCAGCCCGAAGTTCATTGCTCACGACGGTTAGTGGCTATTAATGTTGCTTTCTATTCTACCAATAGCAACTTTCATGCCCTCCGCAATTGGGATAAAAAATTTAAGTCACCCCTCAAAAAGTCAACGTCTTCCCTAATGGTATCGTGGTCCTTCGATAAGGCTTCAGATTGTTTAAGAATGTTCGCCGTTTGCTACCATGATAATACAAATTTTTCAAGAGAAAAATTAAAAGACACAAGTAGTATCTTTTTTCTCTGGTGCTAAACTAGCGCGGACAAGTATGTAATGAAATATTCACTCACCATACACGGCCAAGAGAAGAATTTTTAGTCTATACTTTCAGAACATACATAGCAGCAACGAAACTTACATATCTTGTAACCGAAACTTATTTCCTCTGTGTTTTCTTAGCTTTAAACAAAGTACATAAACAATATTTTACAAATTCCATTATAATTAATTGAACAATGATTATAATTTGAAAGATGGATTGACGTTAGCATGGCAAAGGACAGACTTATAACATGCCAAATAATAAGCATAGTATCAAAAAATGAATACAACTCTCTACCATGTTTGGGAAGAGGCAACAAAAACTCAAAAAGGGAAAGAAACAATAAGTATAATAACATTCTTCCTTCAGGGAACCACATTTAATACTAATGATGCAGTTTTCATAAGAGACTATCTACAGCACTTCCTACTTTAAATTCCAGAAATCAGACAATCACCAGAAATTCAAATCATGCTGATTTTAAGTTCACCATAATTTCTGGGAATCAAAATTCACTGAGATCTACATCAGCTTCATAAAGTGATAAATTGCTACTATGCTAGACAAAAATGGAAAGGTAAATATAATGCCATAAAAATACACTTTCTTTTTACAGGTTTGTCCTTAAAACACTAGATTAGAATCTTTAATACTAAAGGCATGTTTGATAGGCCTTTTTTTCAATGGAAAATGGAATTGAAATTCCATTTCCCACTTTTGCCATGTTTGATGGCACTTTTTTTCCCAAGAATTGGTTTTCCACCTTTGCCACCTTTTCTTGGTTTTAGTTGAATTTCAATTCCCATCCATCTTTTTTTTTTTGCTTTTTTGGCAATAGAAACAAATTCTATCCCCAATTGTAAAAAAAAAATTATTTTGGCAATAGAAACAAATTCTATCCCCAATTGTAAAAAAAAAATTATCTCTTTAATTGACAATTTACATGTAAAATAAAACCAAACGAACACCAAAAATTTTCATTTCTTTTTTTGGCAATCCAAACAAATTATATCCCCAATTGTAAGAAATTTTATCCTCTTTATCGACAATTTTCATGAAAAACAAAACCAAACGAACACTAAAAGATAGAAAATTTCAACATTTTCCAGGTGAAAAATTATACCAATCAAACATAATTAATTGAAAATTTCCAGTAAAACAAGTTCTAGGCATTTCAATTCTCTGCAATTCGTTTTCTTTCCACCCAAATTCCATCTTTGCATCAAACGAACCCTGAATAATAAGTAGTTCTTTGATATGATGGAAAATATTACATATAGTCCTATTTCTTTCATACTAACATCCATACAAACTCAAAAACATTTCATTCATAAAAACACTCAATTTTTAATAAAAGATCTCAACATTCTCTAGGTACGCCAGGGTGTCAATATAAACATTAGATGTAAAGTCATAAAAATCAAATCAGTGTAGAAACAAGAATTAAAATATGGTTCAACATTTTAGACTTACAAATGGGATTTTGGAAGCCTTGTCATTCCACACAGCTAAGAGCCCAAGTGATGCAAAAAATCCCAATCCTCCACACAACCAAGCCAATGCTTCATACTATTCACACAAATATATTCCAGTTACTAATAGTCCAACAAAAACTCTCAATTTATTTTACAAACGCACAAGTAGAGAGCTGAAATTGTATCACGTGGAATCTGACCTTCCCAATGGTATCAGCAATACGATCTATACAAGGCTCTGGAAATGCTGACCCATTATCCCAAACAAGCTCATCATTCACAGGAAGCTGTAATATAAAACATCAATAATTTTTTAAAAAATAGGGTTCTTCCCATTTGGTTTTAATCTTCCAAAATAAAATTAAAGTCCAATTAATAAACAATATATCCAGAAATTAATAATTTTGTGTGGGGGGGGGGGGTGAGAGTGATACGGGTTTGTCGGGAACGATGTGTTTGCCGACGGGTAGGCCCATGCCGGAGCGTTTGCGGAGAGAGGCGGCGACAGAGCGGGCAGCGATACCGTTTCCGCCCATGATTCGTGATGCCACATGACCAAGTCTTCCTGCCATTTTCGATTTTTTTGGTAGTCACTGTGATGAAAACCTTCTTAGAGGTTAAATGATGGAACTGATGCCAGTCGCTGCTTTACATAGGCGAAGCATCGAACACAACAAATATAAAGTAAACGACACCGTATCATACAAGAGGTTTTTAACTTCCCACTGTATAAAATGGCACTTAGCTTGGCACTGTTGTTTTTTCGTCCTCATTACTTTATTTTCATATTTTCTCTTTCGCCCTTCCTCTTACAAAACGGCATCGTTTCAATTATGAAACGGCCGGAATAGACATGCAATTTGAGTGCTTCTACGTTATGCTACCTTGCGATTGATCCTCGACTATTGAAATGTGTGTTGCGTTGTCTGCATGTGTGATTTTTGATAACTACACAGGTGTTGATATTTTTTATCGTGATATGTGCTCTTAAATCACATAAATCGATATATGACTTTTTATTGCTCTTAAACATTTGAAACCACATTGTTGGGCACTAAATTATGCCTACGTCTTATGTCCGTTGATGATTTCATTGTTCATTTTTCGTAAAAAACCTTTCTTCTCTTTTTTCAGCACGCGTGAAAAATGTGTGAAGTTCAATCTCTTTCCGTGCATTGTGCATTTACTTAGCTCTCTTGTGTCTTAGCATGTATATTATGGGGAATATGTTCTCGGCCCGTGTTGCTTGTTATTTCGTAGGTTTGAATGATGGGCTCGTGTGTACGCAGAGCTACAATTGTACATATTCTACCTAAGTCGTGCTGTCTAGGTGGACGGTGAAAATGGGTACATTTTAAATGGGGAGGGATGGATTAATCTGAAGAATTGGCTCAGGCTCAGAGGAAGAACAAATGCCATAGGGGAGATATAGGGCAAGCAGATGGCAATAGCTTAGAAACGTCGATAGGTGCATAGATCGAAGATGATGATGTATGAAGAAATTGTTAAAGATGTTGGAAGCTCGATTAAATGGTTCGATGAAGTTACATATACCTCGTTCTTTGATTGCGCGGATAATTTTTTCTGTTGGTTATTTTTCTACTTCATTGACTTGCCAAATTAACTAGAAAATCTATTTGATTATTTTGCTCACAATACTTAACCAACTTAGTTGCTTACATGCATCAAAACCACGATGAAGATCATGCCAAAGTTGTAATTTGAGATTAAAAAAGCTTGATCAAACCAGAAGCACAAATGAAAACAAGATTGAATTTAAATGTTTATTGAAATTATGTCAGGAACCATCCACATTGTTTAGTGCCTTCAAGAACTGGAAAACGATATACATTTATATGCTATACACAATTTTACTACCAGTAATATTTTCATATGATAAGAGAAGACTATCAGCATAATGCAAAGGCAGTAACTGTTGTGAAACAATGCTATGGCAGGATAAGGTTCCCGAATGTGTTCTCCCCACTGTAGGTTACGTATAAGAAACCATCTTCATCCTTCTTCTCGTCGTATACTGAAGACATAATAGCACCTGCAAAGAGCAGAAGCAAGGAGCAATGAACACAACCAATTCCGGTAGCTCCAAGTGACATATAACGCTAATGTTTCAATGTGCGGTAATGTACAAGAAACATTTATGGTACGAAGAAGCACGTCGTATTGAGTAATAAAGAGAGCTTAAGCCCATGTTTGGTTAATGTTTATAAATTGTTTCAAACCAGTTTTTATCCACACATTCGTGGGATCACAAGTACTATTCATCTATCCACCCCTAATTTCTATTTATTTATAATTTAAACTATTTATAAACACTTCCAACAAATGCTTTAAATCTTATCCATTGTAAACAGTCCGTATACCATAAACCTCGCTAAACCTACACAAGCATACGCAATTAGATTGCATTAGACAGCACAAGACACGCAATTAATATTAAGCACTGACCTGTTGGAGGCAAGACATTGTCAACGAATATGAAAATAGCTTTTTCTGCACTCAGTTTGATCCTTTTGCGGATTACATAGACGAATTGTCCCACAGTCAAGTCAGCTGGGACGAGATACCTGTAATTTTTCAATAAGGTATCTGAAAAACAACTCTACAGCATTTCAATATATTGAGTGCAGTATGATGGGCTTGGCTTGATAGACTAGCGACGGAACCCCTCTGCCTACACATAGGAGGTTGGGTTCCAAGCATCTTGAAATCCGGATAGTAGGAGTAGCCACCCCAAGGTTTGTAGCTTATTATCTACCAACTAAAGAATTGAAAAGTCATAACCAAGCAAAAATGGTGAATGTTCGGTAACAACTAAAATTGTCCATCGTCCAAGATTACACCTTTCCTATATAATCACGAGATACTATCAAAACCGTAATAAGCACCAAGACCCCTCAAATTCTTGCTACCCTAATCAGGAAGCAGGATTGAAAAAGAAAAAAGAAAGATACAAACAACAAAACTAAATGAAAAAAAAAAAAAAAAAAAAAAAGAAAAAAACAAACAAAAAAAAAAAAAAAAAAAAAAAAAAAAAATATATATATATATATATATATATGCTGGAATATTCTCATTAAATTTTTTTATGCTTAATTCCTAGCCAAGCATATACCCTTTATTTGTATAAATTGGACTTCTCTTCATGGACAATGTCACAATAATCTGTTTTCTATCAAGATGGGTATTTGTGTCTTGTTCAATTGTCTCACAAACTGCAATGGTCAATTCATTAAAATACGAAATATTTTGTTAAACCTAGCACGGAATCATTAACGTAGATCTAAATCTAATTCTTACTTTTTCTTGTCAATATTGGGAATCTCACTTCCTTCTGCCTTCTCCACGATCACCTACATTCGAACAACAAAAGCATGAACATTTTATATTATCGTCAATATTATATGAAGTCTAGAATGCATTAACAGCTTTTATACGTGTTATAGAAAACAACAAGAAGTCGTATTAGATTTCCATGATTCCTTTTTTATACAGTTAATCATATGTTTGGACATTGACCACTTAGAGAACTCTTATAGATGCTTCTTAAAGGCTAAGAATGTTATGTTAATTATATCGAAAACCTATATAAATTAGTCAATCAAGCCTAAAAGTAAGTGAAATGGACAAAATTTAGAAAACATAGAACAGAAAATTAATCAATCAGTCATATAAAGTTTCATTCGCTAATGCATATGGAATTACGATGGCAAAAATTCCAGAAAAAGCCTGAAAACGAGTCCAATGGAAGAACTCTAACCGGAATTCTGTCAGGGTATTTCTCCCTAATCCTAGCAGCCTCGGCGCGCCTCTTCTCTGAAACATACATAATGTAACATTTCGTAAATTTGATGAAAAAAAATCATCTTTTTTTTTTTTTCCCACAAGATAAGAAATCAGAGAAGACACAAACCAAGATTATGCTCTAGCTTGAATGAACTCTTTGCCATTCCACCTGAATACAACTGCTAAAAAAGTCAAATTCAAGAAATTAACTTCAAAAACAATCACACCCTCAAGAAAAATAGCCTAATTTTTGTTCATAGAGAAATTGGTGGAGTATTTGATAAAAGTACAATTTCAGAAAACAATATTTATGAATTCTTTTAGCTAAAATATACAGGAAAAAGATTCTGGGTTCTCGAGAATTGCTTGGTCTAACTATGAATTCAATTTAAAAAAAAATCGATAACCATCCCGAATTTTGATCTACCTTATCAGAAAATCCCATCACAAAAAACCTCCAAAAACTCACAAGAAACGGTATTGATGAATTCATAAATCTTGAATTAGCTAAGAAAAAAGTTAAACACGAAATAAAGAAGGAAGGAAAAAAAAGTACTGGCGTAACAACATGTAAAATAAATTTAACAATCAAAAGCACCAACCTTTTCTAAGAAGAAGAATATGATGAAGAAAGAATGGAAAATGATAAGACGTGTGCCAGCGATGGTTTAGATTGAACTATCTTCTGCCGAACGTGGAGCCGAAGAAAGGTTTTGCTTTATTATTTTTTTAAATTGTCTTTTAAATAATTTAATAAGTGAAAAGGTCTCCGGTACCCTCTCTTGGTTGATGTTTAATTCTTCAAAAAAAAAAAAAAATCTCCAACCCTCATTGCAATACACAACCTCCCAATACAAAAATATGGATTAATCTACCTTTACAATAAGAGTTTGAAATTATGCTATATGTACACGTAGCATTTCACATAAGGGCCACATGAGAGGCCGCCATGTGGCCCTTATGTGAATCATTTTGTGCACTTTTATGTACACATAGTACTACTTAAGAATTTGAGCTCAATTTTATTGTAAAAATGTATTTTAAAATATTAATTTGATAAGAATATATTATTTAAAAAATAAGGAAAAGTTTTGAATTTACATGTAATATTATTTTATTGAAAAATGCATGATTGAAAAGAAAAGAGAGAAAAATTATTTAGAAAATAATGGGGATCAAGCAAGTGTTAAATGTTTATCCTTGGATGACATCTCATTAGGTCATTGATTTAAATAAGTGTTGAAGAAATCGATGACAAAATTGATTGCCACATTATGAAATGACATCCAAGATGTCAACTTGGATATAAATGTAGCAGTTTAGCTTAATGTTTATTTTTTATACTTATAAAAATATCAATAAAAGTATTTAAAAGTTTAAATTGAAAACAATCTGAAATTATTTTTTATTTGAGTCTCATTCTTTAAAACTTTTTTTTTTCAAACTCATTTTCAATTATACATTTTCTTAAAAAACCACTTATTACAAATGGGATTCAAATATGAATTATCATGACAATAATGTACCGAATAATAGAATCAATTATTAATGAATACTTATTATTTTTTATCAACTACTTTGATACATGTCAAGATCACGAAACAACTTTTAATTTAATGAAAAGATTTCAACAATATATCAACATTAACACATTAACATACATACATAAATACACTTTTGATCAATTTGACATTTATTATTTTTAAATGATCTTTTTTTTAAACCTTGAGTTATGATACATTGCCCGGGATTTTTAGAGATAGTTTGACAGATTTACACGGCAAAATTTCATTGACGATTGGACAAAATTTCATTGACGATTGGACAAAAAAATAACTTCAAACTAGTCAATCCAATTTCGTTATTTCATCATCTGTAAAAATACCTGGCAAAAGCACGTTTGTAAGTAGCTTAATTCTTAAATCTTTTTAGATAGACATCACTCACGTGGGATGGATGAATAGCATTTTTGATAAAATTAAATGATCTTTTGACATCTTAAGTTCAATTAAATTTCCCTAACCCGCAGTTATTTTGGAAACAATCAACTTGTATATGCAATGTAAAACTTTAATGGGAAATTTACAAATATATACCAGCATTTGTATGATGTTTGAAATATACTTTGATAGCCTATATTAATTGGAAAAACACAGCTAACTGTGTAGTTCAATTGAAAAATGATGTTAATTTAATAAACCGGTGTTTAATGAAAGTTTCTCCAAATAAACATTGAAATTGTTTCTTGTTACAAAAATCCCCAAAAAGTCCTCCCATTCAAAATTCAAAAATCAAATTGACTAAACTAATCCCTACTGAAACTGATGCTAGGTATTTTCAAATTTCTTGTTTCATCTTTTCAAATTCAATTGTGATAACAATAATTGAAATTTATTCTTGTTGACCGACTGAGATATGTCGACGGCCTTTAAGCATTTTGACTCGCGTAGATTGTGTTTTCTCATTATATGTGAACTCAATGAACGAATTTACAGTATCAAAAATATTATATCAATTTGTAAGGAAATGAAATAGCAAGCAATATGATGTTACGAGGTGCAACAACTGTGAATATTTGATACTTTTTTATTTTTTAACAAGAAGTGACACTTTCGATTGTAGCATCTATTATCAACAAAAGTAACCCTAACCTATATATTCCAATCGGTGATCAAACAAAATCACGTAAAGAGTCAGTATTATGGATTGGTCACATGGGGCTAGCCAAGATTAAAGCAACCACGTGTTTGTCCAAATCATATTCAAAACTAAACTCTCGTTTGAATATGATTTGGACAAATTCCTATACGTAATAGGTATATTAAAGCAACCCATTCGTAAAGCATATAATTCATATATCTCACTTAACATTTGTTTCAAATTCCTATACGAAATATGTATATTAAAAGTTAAAGCATTTGAAAT